>CM035422.1:154232506-154290006 GCA_020310875.1 Ceratopteris richardii
CGTGATCCCATGCAGATGCAGGATCCCAACTTTTGCCTTGGACTCTTTACTAAATTGTCGAAGATCAAAGAAATCCTCTAGTTCTTCAATCCATGCCTCAAGATCTTCGCCACTCTTCTTCTCGCCATCAAAATCATTTAACTTTGCCTTCTTGAAGACTTGGTTAAGGGCAAACTTACCTGGTTCAATATCTTCAGAATTGCGTTTTTGTTTTTCACGAGGTACGCTAGATGTTCCCGCACCTTCATCTATTTCATGGTTCAGCTCCATAAACAAATTTGTTGCTGCTTCTGGTTGCTTTCCCCCTCGTTCTTTGCGCAATTCACCAAGAAGCTTCTGAATAAGCTCCTCTTGTTCACAAAACTTTTGTGTTAGACCTTCCATCGTTCCCGCGGATTGATTCTGCTCTGATACCACTTGTAGCGTTTCCTCAATCACAATCTATCCCCAATCACAATCTTCAGATTACTCAGAAATAATAGTGGAGAGAAGAACGCAGAGATTGCACAAGGTAAAAGAAAATCTGATGCGGAAGAGTAGAACAAATATGACGCAGAGAAGGAAGAATTTTGATATTATAGATGTGAATCAATGGTTACAATAGCTTTGGACAATAGCTTCTTGACAAAGCCTCTACCTCCCGACCACCCCCGAGCTATCACAATCGCATTCTCACTCGCACTCTCAATCACACTCTCACTCTCACTCTCACTCTCAATCACACTCTCAATCACAAGGTACTTCTCAGATTTCTGTGTGTCCTCCGTGTTGATGCGCAGGCCTTCTTATCTTTTTCGGTTTGATCACAGCCGTGCCCCCCAAAGAAGTGTGCGATCCACCAAATTTACAAAAAGTCGAGTTTCTCGGAAACTTTCGCAAAAAGCCATGCGATCATAGTGTACTTCCTTTTTTTTAGCATACCTATCAAAAATAGCAGAAAAAAACCAAGAAGACATATCCGAAAACATACATAATTAGACATGGTGACACGTGAGCATGAGAATCACGGATTCGAATAGAATTAGACAAGCCCTCGTTTTTTTTTTTTTGTTGGAAAAAATGGCACTTTTCAAAGCCTTGTAACTAAAAAACAATGAGGAATTAGGTTAAGCTTGTGAGACACTTTTCTTCAATTTTTTGATCTGCACAATATTGATAGAGACATCCGAGGTCCAAATCCACCTCCAAATGCCACTTTTGAGCCCTACAAGTTTTAAAATTCTAGAGAGAGAGTAAAATCAAGGCATTTTCTTACATTGAACTAAACGTAGGACCCTAACCGAGGTACTTAGAACATGATTCACAAAAATCTCACACACGCACTTATATTCTCTTATACTTGCTCTACCTTTCCCTCATACAGAGTTTTCCTTTATTCTTTCATCTTCACCTTCAAAATCCCACTGGAAAACATGATGCAATTAAGGTTTAGAGAGAGAATATGAAACTTGTCAACCCAAAATTTTTCCTACATGCATAAAATGACCTAATTATTCGTTCTCAGCATTATCCCCACAATGAAATTCAAAAAGTTCAAAATGAATTATTTCACTAGAAAAGAGGCCTATTACAATTCTTCCCCCCTTTAAGGACTCTGTCCTCAGAGTTGGAAAGAAGGATAATGTGTTAGAAAGTCATCTAAATTCACCCAACTCGAATCTTCTACTGGGTATGAATGCCATTTCACCAAAATTTCTACTATAGATCTATTTCTAAGAAATCTTCCTATCTAATATTATTTCCGATTGAAGCTCAAAAGAGCCATCATCTTTCAGCTTATAATTGTCCTGCAAAACATGAGCAACATTAGACACATATCTTTTAAGTAAGCTGACATGAAATACAGGATGCACATTTAGATATTTAGGTAATTCCAGCAAATAAGCAAGAGATCCGATCTTTTTCAAAACTTTAAAAGGGCCTGCATATCGAGGAGAAAGTCTATGATCCTTCCCTAGCAACAAGTTAGATCGGTGAGGATTAACTTTAAGAAATACCATATCATTAACTTGGAATTCAAGTGGTCTTCTATTTAAATCATAGAACTTCTTTTGTCTTTTCTGAGCTTCTCTTATATGTTTCTTATTTTTTCCAAGTTCTTCATCCATCTTATCAAGCATTTCTTTGGATACTTCTACTTTATTTGGAAACCCCAAAAACGAAGGTGGAGTGAAACAATTATAACCATACATAGCTTCAAACGGAGTCATTTTTATAGATGCATGCCGTGCACTATTGTATGCAAACTCAACCAAGGGTAAATATTCACTCCAGTTATCCTGCTTTTCATTCACATACATACGCAACATATCCTCAACTACCCTGTTAACCCTCTCGGTTTCCCCATCAGTTTGTGGATGGAAAGCTGTACTCATACGAAGTTGAGTTCCAATGGATTCAAATGTCGCTTTCTATAAGTTTGACGTAAATCTAGAATCTCTATCAGAAATTATGCCTTTAGGCATTCCATGCAATCGAAATATTTCTTTTACAAAGATTCTTGCAACATTCAAAGTAGTATGTCTTTTTCATAGGAAAGAAGTGTGCCATCTTGGTAAGCCGATCGACTACAACAAATATGGTATCATGCTTACTTCTGGTCATAGGTAGCTTAGTGATGAAGTCCATAGAAATAGACTCCCACTTCTGATTTGGAACATCCAAAGGTTGAAGCATTCCTGGCATCCTCTTAAACTCAGATTTCACCTGTTGGCACTTCAAAGATTCATTTACATATTTTCTAATATCCCGCTTCATACACGGCCAAAAGTAAGAATACTTTGTTTTAACATATGTCCTTGAATAACCTGGATGTGTAGAAAAAGGTGCATCATGACAATCATGCAGTATTTTAACTTTTAGTAAATATTCAGAAGATAAGCATAGCCGATTGTTACAATACAGTGTTCCATCCTGCAAATGAAATTTTTCCTCATACGTCGATCCCCTGTTCGCATTCAAAGCATTCAAAATAGGTGCATAAAAAGGATCCTGTTTTATCTCTTCTTGAATTTGACTGAGAAAATCAGAATTTATTACAGAAACAAGATTACACAAAGGTCTCCGACTCAATGCATCAACAACCTTATTTTCCTTACCAGCAAGATACTTAATGTCAAAATCATACTCGCTTAATAATTCAATCCAACGCTTCTGCCTGTTGTTCAGCAATGGTTGAGTGAAGATGTATTTTAGATTTTGATGATCTGTTTTCAATTCAAACTTAACCCCTAACAATAGATGTCTCCAATGCTTCAGTGCATGCACAATAGCAAGCATTTCTAAATCATGAGTAGGATAGTTGAGTTCATGCTTTCTTAGTTTTCTGGACTCATATGCGACCACCCTGCCATCTTGTGAAATAACACATCCTATCCGACTACCAGTTGCATCACATGCAACCACAAAAGGCTTTCCCATTTCTGGTATTTTCAAAACACAATTCTCAACGAATTTTTGTTTCAATGTTTCAAATGATTTTTGATAGGCATCACTCCACGCAAATCCTACATTCTTTTTAGTTAATTCGGTGAGGGGAGTAGCTATCTTAGAGAAATCCTTAATATGTGCTCTTTCATATTGTGCCAACCCAAGAAAACTTCTAACATCCCTTACAGTCTTAGGAATCGGCCAATCAACTATTGTTTTTACTTTATCTTCATCTATAAGGATTCCTTCTTTTGATATTACTCTTCCTAGATACACAAGTTTATCCTTAGCAAAGAAACACTTACTCTTTTTCCCATACAATTTGTGTTCTCTAAGAGTCTGCAAAGTCTTCTTGAGATGTACCGCACGCTCCGAATCATCTTTAGAGTACACAAATATATCATCAAGGAAGACTAAGATGAATTCATCTAGGTAATGGTGAAAAATATTATTCATCAAGCACATAAATGTGGCAGGAGCGTTTGTTAAACCAAAAGGTAGAACCGTAAACTCATAGTGACCATATCGTGTTCGAAAAGCCATCTTAGGAATATCCTCTGTTTTGATCCTAATTTGGTGATATCCAGATCTTAAGTCAATCTTTGTGAATACGGTCGCTCCACTTAATTGACCTAATAAGTCATCTATGTGAGGGAGTGGATACTTATTCTTAATTGTTCTTTTATTCAACCCCCTATAGTCAATGCATAATCTGTAAGAGCCGTCTTTCTTCTTCTTAAATAAAACAGACGCACCCCAAGGTGAGACACTGGGTTTTATTAATCCTTTCTTTGAAAGATCATCTAATTGAATCTTAAGCTCCTTTAGTTCATCAATGTTAAATCTACAGGGTGCTCTAGAATATGGTTCACTCCCTAGATATAGGTCAATGGCGTGGTCAATGGGCCTAGGTGGGGGTATACGAGGCAAGTCTTCTAGAAATACATCGGCATATTCTTTCAAGAGATTTCCTACGTAATCTGGAATATCTTCGTCATTACCTTCCTGATGCAGATTGTCCACATACACTACAAATGTTTTGCAGCCATCACGTATACTTCTAATTATCTGCATAGCAGAAATAAGAGTAGGCTTAGGATTAAAGACATCACCTAGAATATGAATAGATTCATCATTTAACTTCATAGTGATCGTTCTTTGTTCACAATTAATTGTCGCAGAATTTTTAACTAACCAATCCATACCTATGATTACATCACTCTGTTTCATCTCAATATGGAAGCTTCCAGAAAAGCGTCTATTAGAAAGAGTAAATTCAAGGTTTTCAAAATATTCTTTCGTGTAGTGTAATCGTCCATTGGCCATCTCTACAGGTCTGGTTATCTGCATATTTAGGGCTATCCCTAGATTCTGTACCAATTTGAAAGATAGAAAACAATGGGTACTACCTGAATCGATCAAAAATCTGGTTTTATGCGCAGAAATCATACCCGGAATCGTGATTACAAAAGCCTTTTGGAAAGAACTAACCACCATGCAACGTAAAGTAGAGTTAGCGCACTTACCGCCATCATCTACTTCCTCAATAATTGTACCCTCCTTGATGATGTTTATCGCTTTTGATTGTGCCAGTCGAAAGACTGCCTTGTTCGGGCACTCATATGTCCGATGCCCTTGCTCCCCGCAAGGAAAACACAGACCAAGTCTTTTTGCCCTCTCAATAAAATTAGGGTCTTGTTGCCACTCAATTGGTTGATGCCTCCTTTGATTTTCCACCGGCCGAGGAGGGTTCTTACCTTAGTTGTTAGAAGATGGAGTTTTCTTTGAATTGTTCATGTTCATTGCAACAGGTCTTTGTGGCCTATGTCCCGTTGCAATGAATCTGCTTCTATTTGCCTTCTGCAAATTGAACTTCTCCATCTTTTCAAAGTTCTCAGCCATCGCAACAACATCAAGAAAATCAATGCATCCAGATCCCTTGACTTGATACCGAAGTTCCTCACGAAGCCCTTCAATAAATTTACTCTTTAGAGCATTACCACTAAGCTCTAATGCATATTTATGAAGATGTAGGAAGTTCTCTTTGTACTCATCAACACATAAGCTATGCTTGTCACTTTCGTGTTGTCAAAAATTGTAGAACTCCATCTTCTTCTCCATATGGTAGTGTGGAGAACAATAGCGTTTTTCAGCTTGTTCTCTAAATTCCTTCCATAGAACAGGACCAGAACGCGTTTGAGTCTGCATATATGACTTCCATCATAGGTTCGCGATCCCACGCAGATGGAGGATCCCAACTTTTGCCTTGGACTCTTCACTAAATTGTCGAAGATCAAAGAAATCCTCTAGTTCTTCAATCCATGCCTCAAGATCTTCGCCACTCTTCTTCTCGCCATCAAAATCATTTAACTTTGCCTTCTTGAAGACTTGGTTAAGGGCAAACTCACCTGGTTCCATATCTTTAGAATTGCGTTTTTGTTTTTCGCGAGGTACGCTAGATGTTCCTGCACCTTCATCTATTTCATCATTCACCTCCACAAACAGATTTGTTGCTCCTTCTGGTTGCTTTCCCCCTCGTTCTTTGCGCAATTCACCAAGAAGCTTCTGAATAAGCTCCTCTTGTTCACGAACCTTTTGTGTTAGTCCTTCCATCGTTCCCGTGGATTGATTCTGCTCTGATACCACTTGTAGCGTTTCCTTAATCACAATCTATCCCCAATCACAATCTTTCGATTACTCAGAAATAACACTGGAGAGAAGAACGCAGAGATTGCACAAGGTAAAAGAAAATCTGATGCGGAAGAGTAGAACAAATATGACCAAGAGAAGGAAGAATTCAGATAATATAAATGTGAATCAATGGTTACAATGGCTTTGGACAATAGCTTCTTGACGAAGCCTCTACCTCCCGACCAAACCCGAGCTATCACAATCGCATTCTCACTCGCACTCTCAATCACACTCTCACTCTCACTCTCACTCTCAATCACACTCTCAATCACAAGGTAATTCTCAGATTTCTGTGTGTCCTCCGTGTTGATGCGCAGGCCTTCTTATCTTTTTCTGTTTGATCACAGCCGTGCCCCCCAAAGAACTGTGGGATCCACCAAATTTTGAAAAAGTCCAGTTTCTCTGAAACTTTTGTAAAAATCCATGCGATCGTAGTGCACTTCCTATTTTTCAGCATACCTGTCAAAAATAGTAGAAAAAACCAAGAAGACATATCCAAAAAAATACATAATTAGACATGGTGACACGTGAGCATGAGAATCACGGATTCGAATAGAATTAGACAAGCCCTCATTTTTTTTTAAGTGTTGGAAAAAACGGCACTTTTCAAAGCCCTGTAACTCAAAAACAATGAGGAATTAGGTTAAGCTTGTGAGAGACACTTTTATTCAATTTTTTGATCTGCAC
Source organism: Ceratopteris richardii (assembly GCA_020310875.1). Lineage (NCBI taxonomy): Eukaryota > Viridiplantae > Streptophyta > Polypodiopsida > Polypodiales > Pteridaceae > Ceratopteris > Ceratopteris richardii. Next base: position 154,239,314 of record CM035422.1, read on the forward strand.
AATATTGACAGAGATGTCCGCGGTCCAAATCCACCTCCAAATGCCACTTTTGAGCCCTGCAAGGTTTAAAATTCTAGAGAGAGAGTAAAATCAAGGCATTTTCTTACAATGAACTAAACGTAGGACCCTGAACGAGGTACTTAGAACATGATTCACAAAAATCTCACACACGCACTTTTATTCGCTTATACTTGCTCTACCTTTCCCTCATACAAAGTTTTCCTTAATTCTTTCATCTTCACCTTTAAAATCCCACTGGAAAACATGATGCAATTAAGGTCTAGAGAGAGAATATGAAACTTGTCAACCCAAAATTTTTCCTACATGCATAAAATGACCTAATTATTCGTTCCAAGCATTATCCCCACAATGAAATTCAGAAAGTTCAAAATGAATTATTTCACTAGAAAAGAGGCCATATCTCTGATCCTTTTACTCTTAGTAGATCCATCAGACAAGGCTGCCCTCTTGCTCCCTTGCTCTTTGCAATTGCTAGTGATGCTTTAGGTTGGCTTGTTAAAGATGCTATGAACAATGGTACTATAAAAGGAATCAATGTGCTTAACTCCCCTTCCCCTCTTGGGCTCCAAATGTTTGCTGATGATACTAATGTTATTCTAAATGCTGATGATCTTTCTGTAAACAAATTTCTGGAATGTTTAGAGATTTTTTGTCTTGCTAGTGGTTCCAAAGTTAACCATTCCAAAACTGGATTTAAAGCTTCTAATGAAACTATTCCTGAATGTGTTTCTAGACTTGGATGCAACATTATCAAAGATGGAGAGATCTTTAGATTGTTGGGGATTCCCATGGGTTTCCAGATTTCTTTTGCTCAAAGGTGGGAATGGGTGGTGGAAAGGTTTAAAAAACACTTGCTGTACTGGTATGATACTAACAGTTCCCTCCCTCATAGAACTTTTGTTCTCAATCATTACATCCTTCCTAAATTGGTCTATTTTCTGGCTTGTTGGTCTCCTTCTAATAAGCAACTTGGACAGGTTATCTGTTTAGCCAGGAACTTCTTATGGGGAAGTAAGTCTGATAAAAAAAAAGTCCCCAAGGTGGCTTGGAAAGTGTGATGTCTCCCTAAACATCAAGGTGGATTGGGCATAATTAATCCTGTGAAAATGGCAGACAACTTGGCTTCTAAATGGATTTTGAGATGTATTGACTGTAATGATGTCTGGGCCTGTCTTCTGAAAAGAAATACTTCTAGATTTTGTCTTTCTGACTACAGGGCCTGGAAGAATCTCAACCTTTGGGACATTATAACTTCCCCACATCCCATCACCCCCTTTGGTAGTCCCTTAGTGTGTAGAATGTGGCAGGCCTCGTTCAAAGCTAAGAACTCTTTTAAACTCCCTAACGAACTTGCCTGTTCTCTTCAATTTTATTTGCAAGAGTCTCCATGGTTGGGCTGGCTTGCTTACTGTGAAGAAAACAGGCTGACAATCAAGCAACACAAATGCCACAAAGCTGGAATCACTACTTGGAACAATTACATATGTGGAGTAAGGGTAAGGACTGCACAAGAAGTCTTTTCTAGCACTAATCTGTCTCTGTCTTGCTTTCAGGTAATTCAAAAACACAGAAACATGCTGCTGGAAAAGATGGACAGGTGGCATAGGAAAAAGGTTGACCTGGTGGATATTGCTAATGTCATTTTCAAACAGTTCAAACATGACAAAGGGTCTGCTGCTCAAATCCTGAAAAAGCTCAACTCTAGGTGGCAGGTGAATTGGTCTACACACTAGTGGACTTACAGATTTAAAGCTCTGTGGGCTCTTCCACATTGCAGCAAGCATTCATCTCTCCAGTGGAGGATGCTGCACCATGGCCTTTGGACTGGTCATAAAGTCAGGAAAATTTTTAATAGTGGTGGGTCCTGTATATTTTGTGGCCTTGTGGAGGATGTTTCACACCTCTTCTTTGAATGCCATCATGCCAAAAAATTTTGGTCTGCTGTGGAGAAGTATCTGCTAGTGAATGGTCTCCCCAAACTTAGTAAAATGGAGGTGATTCTTGGTTGCTGTAAACACTTGGATATTCTGCTGTGGAATATTTGGAGGGGCTATATTCTCTGGAACATATGGCTCAGTAGGAATGAGGCTACCCTTGGTAGCAGAAAAAGGAACTACCTCATCACTTTGCCTGTTATTCTGAAAAATGCTTCTCTATCTTGTATTAGGAGAATCAGAGATGCTTCTTGTAATAACTATGATGTCTACAAGATTTTGTCTGAAAATTCTCCCTCTAGATGGAAAAAACTGTTAGCTGAACAGTACTCTTGTAAAAGGTTGGACATGTATTTCTCCTTGTAATTTGTCCTCTGGGTCAGGTGTCTCCTGCCCAAGGCACACTGTATACGGCCACCATTAATACAAATTTTCCTTGTTCTTTCAAAAAAAAAAAAAAAAATCAAGGCATTTTCTTACAATGAACTAAACGTAGGACCCTGAACGAGGTACTTGAAACATGATTCACAAAAATCTCACACACGCACTTTTATTCTCTTATACTTGCTCTACCTTTCCCTCATACAGAGTTTTCCTTAATTCTTTCATCTTCACCTTCAAAATCCCACTGGAAAACATGATGCAATTAAGGTTTAGAGAGAGAATATGAAACTTGTCGACCCAAAATTTTTCCTACATGCATAAAATGACCTAATTCGTTCTAAGCATGATCCCCACAATGAAATTCAGAAAGTTCAAAATGAATTATTTCACTAGAAAAGAGGCCTATTACAATTCTTCCCCCCTTTAAGAACTCTGTCCTCAGAGTTGGAAAGAAGGATAATGTGTTAGAAAGTCATCTAAATTCACCCAACTCGAATCTTCTACTGGGTATGAATGCCATTTCACCAAAATCTCTACGATAGATCTATTTCTTCCGGTTGAAGCTCAAAAGAGCCATCATCTTTCAGCTTATAATTGTCCTGCAAAACATGAGCAACATTAGACACATATCTTTTAAGTAAGCTGACATGAAATACAGGATGCACATTTAGATATTTAGGTAATTCTAGCAAATAAGCTAGAGATCCGATCTTTTTCAAAACTTTAAAAGGGTCTGCATATCGAGGAGAAAGTCTATGATCCTTCCCTAGCAACAAGTTAGATCGGTGAGGATTAACTTTAAGAAATACCATATCATTAACTTGGAATTCAAGTGGTCTTCTCTTTAAAATCATAGAACTTCTTTTGTCTTTTCTTAGCTTCTCTTATATGTTTCTTAATTTTTCCAAGTTCTTCATCCATCTTATCAAGCATTTCTTTGGATACTTCTACTTTATTTGGAAAACCCAAAAACGAAGGTGGCGTCAAACAATTATAACCATACATAGCTTCAAACGGAGTCATTTTTATAGATGCATGCCATGCACTATTGTATGCAAACTCAACCAAGGGTAAAAATTCACTCCAATTATCCTGCTTTTCATTCACATACATACGCACATATCCTCAACTACCCCGTTAACTCTCTCTCAGTTTCCCCATCAGTTTGTGGATGGAAAGCTGTACTCATACGAAGTTGAGTTCCAATGGATTCAAATGTCGCTTTCCAAAAGTTTGACGTAAATCTAGAATCTCTATCAGAAATTATGCTTTTAGGCATTCCATGCAATCGAAATATTTCTTTTACAAAGATTCTTGCAACATTCAAAGTAGTATCAGTATTTTTCATAGGAAAGAAGTGTGCCATCTTGGTAAGCCGATCGACTACAACAAATATGGTATCATGCTTACTTCTGTTCATAGGTAGCTTAGTGATCAAGTCCATAGAAATAGACTCCCACTTCTGATTTGGAACATCCAAAGGTTGAAGCATTCCTGGCATCCTCTTAAACTCAGATTTCACCTGTTGGCACTTCAAACATTCATTTACATATGTTCTAATATCCCGCTTCATACACGGCCAAAAGTAAGAATACTTTGTTTTAACATATGTCCTTGAATAACCTGGATGTGCAGAAAAAGGTGCATCATGACAATCATGCAGTATTTTAACTTTTAGTGGAGATTCAGAAGATAAGCATAGTCGATTGTTACAATATAGTGTTCCATCCAGCAAATGAAATTTTTCCTCATACGTCGATCCCCTGTTCGCATTCAAAGCATTCAAAATAGGTGCATAAAAAGGATCCTGTTTTATCTCTTCTTGAATTTGACTGAGAAAATCAGAATTTATTACAGGAAACAAGATTACACAAAGGTCTCCGACTCAATGCATCAACAACCTTATTTTCATTACCAGCAAGATATTTAATGTCAAAATCATACTCGCTTAATAATTCAATCCAACGCTTCTGCCTGTTGTTAAGCAATGGTTGAGTGAAGATGTATTTTAGACTTTGATGATCTGTTTTCAATTCAAACTTAACCCCTAACAATAGATGTCTCCAATGCTTAAGTGCATGCACAATAGCAAGCATTTCTAAATCATGAGTAGGATAGTTGAGTTCATGTTTTCTTAGTTTTCTGGACTCATATGCGACCACCCTGCCATCTTGTGAAATAACACATCCTATCTGACAACCACTTGCATCACATGCAACCACAAAAGGCTTTCCCATTTCTGGTATTTTCAAAACACAATTCTCAACGACTTTTTGTTTCAATGTTTCAAATGATTTTTGACAGGCATCACTCCACGCAAATCCTACATTCTTTTTAGTTACTTCGGTGAGGGGAGTAGCTATCTTAGAGAAATCCTTAATATGTGCTCTTTCATATTGTGCCAACTCAAGAAAACTTCTAACATCCCTTACAGTCTTAGGAATCGGCCAATTAACTATTGTTTTTACTTAATCTTCATCTATAAGGATTCCTTCTTTTGATATTACTCTTCCTAGATACACAAGTTTATCCTTAGCAAAGAAACACTTACTCTTTTTCCCATACAATTTATGTTCTCTAAGAGTCTGCAAAGTCTTCTTGAGATGTACCGCATGCTCCGAATCATCTTTAGAGTACACAAATATATCATCAAGGAAGACTAAGATGAATTCATCTAGGTAATCGTGAAAAATATTATTCATCAAGCACATAAATGTGGCAGGAGCGTTTGTTAAACTAAAAGGTAGAACCGTAAACTCATAGTGACCATATCGTGTTCGAAAAGCCGTCTTAGGAATATCCTCTATTTTGATCCTAATTTGGTGATATCCAGATCTTAAGTCAATCTTTGTGAATACGGTCGCTCCACTTAATTGACCTAATAAGTCATCTATGTGAGGGAGTGGATACTTATTCTTAATTGTTCTTTTATTCAACCCCCTATAGTCAATGCATAATCTTTAAGAGTTGTCTTTCTTCTTCTGAAATAAAACAGGCGCACCCCAAGGTGAGACACTCGGTTTTATTAATCCTTTCTTCAAAAGATCATCTAATTGAATCTTAAGCTCCTTTAGTTCATCAATGTTAAATCTATAGGGTGCTCTAGAATATGGTTCACTCCCTGGATATAGGTCAATGGCATGGTCAATCTGCCTAGGTGGGGGTATACCAGGCAAGTCTTCTGGAAATACATCAGCATATCCTTTCAAGAGATTTCCTACGTAATCTGGAATATCTTCGTCATTACCTTCCTGATGCAGATTGTTCACATACACTACAAATGTTTTGCAGCCATCACGTATACCTCTAATTATCTGCATAGCAGAAATAAGAGTAGGCTTAGGATTAAAGACATCACCTAGAATATGAATAGATTCATCATTTAGCTTCATAGTGATCGTTCTTTATTCACAATTAATTGTCCCATAATTTTTAACTAACCAATCCATACCTATGATTACATCACTCTGTTTCATCCCAATTACATGGAAGCTTCTAGAAAAGCGTCTATTAGAAAGAGTAAGGTTTTCAACATATCCTTTCGTGTAGTGTAATCGTGCATTGGCCATCTCTACAGGTCTGGTTATTTGCATAGTTAGGGCTATCCCTATATTCTGTACCAATTTGAAAGATAGAAAACAATGGGTACTACCTGAATTGATCAAAAATCTGGTTTTATGAGCAGAAATCATACCCAGAATTGTGATTACAGAAGCCATTGGGAAAGAACTAACCACCATGCAATGTAAAGTAGAGTTAGTGCACTTACTGCCATCATCTGCTTCCTCAATAATTGTACCCTCCTGGATGATGTTTATCACTTTTGATTGTGCCAGTCGAAAGACTACCTTGTTCGGGCACTCATATGTCTGATGCACTTGCTCCCCGCAACGAAAACACAGACCAAGTCTTTTTGCCCTCTCAATAAAATTAGGGTCTTGTTGCCACTCAATTGGTTGACGCCTCCTTTGATTTTCCACCGGCCGAGCAGGGTTCTTACCTTGGTCGTTAGAACATGGAGTTTTCTTTGAATTGTTCATGTTCATTGCAATAGGTCTTTGTGGCCTATGTCCCGTTGCAATGAATCTGCTTCTATTTGCCTTCAGCAAATTGAACTTCTCCATCTTCTCAAAGTTCTCAGCCATCGCAATAGCATCAAGAAAATCAATGCATCCAAATCCCTTGACTTGATAACGAAGCTCCTCACAAAGCCCTTCAATAAATTTACTCTTTAGAGCATTGCCACTAACCTCTAATGCATATTTATGAAGACGTAGGAACTTCTCTTTGTACTCATCAAGAGATAAGCTATGCTTGTCACTTTTGTGTTGTCGGAAATTGTAGAAATCCATCTTCTTCTCCATATGGTAGTGTGGAGAACAATAGCGTTTTTCAGCTTGTTCTCTAAATTCCTTCCATAGAACAGGACCAGAACGCGTTGGAGTCTGCATGTATGACTTCCACCATAGCTTCGCGATCCCACGCAGATGCACGATCCCAACTTTTGCCTTGGACTCTTCACTAAATTGGCGAAGATCAAAGACATCCTCTAGTTCTTCATTCCATGCCTCAAGATCTTCGCCACTCTTCTTCTCGTAATCAAAATCATTTAACTTTTCCTTCTTGAAGACTTGGTTAAGGGCAAACTCACCTGGTTCCATATCTTCAGAATTGCGTTTTTGTTTTTCGCGAGGTACGCTAGATGTTCCCGCACCTTCATCTATTTCATCGTTCAGCTTCACAAACAGATTTTTTGCTCCTTCTGGTTGCTTTCCCCCTCGTTCTTTGCGCAATTCACCAAGAAGCTTCTGAATAAGCTCCTCTTGTTCACGAACCTTTTGTGTTAGACCTTCCATCGTTCCCGCGGATTGATTCTGCTCTGATACCACTTGTAGCGTTTCCTCAATCACAATCTTTCGATTAATCAGAAATAACAGTGGAGAGAAGAACGCACAGATTGCACAAGGTAAAAGAAAATTTGATGCGGAAGAGTAGAACAAATATGACGCAGAGAAGGAAGAATTCTGATATTATAGATGTGAATCAATGGTTACAATAGCTTTGGACAATAGCTTCTTGACGAAGCCTCTACCTCCCGACCACCCCCGAGCTATCACAATCGCATTCTCACTCGCACTCTCAGTCACACTCTCACTCTCACTCTCACTCTCAATCACACTCTCAATCACAAGGTAATTCTCAGATTTCTGTGTGTCCTCCGTGTTGATGCGCAGGCCTTCTTATCTTTTTCCGTTTGATCGCAGCCATGCCCCCCAAAGAAGTGTGCGATCCACCAAATTTAGAAAAACTTGAGTTTCTCCGAAACTTTTGCAAAAAGCCATGCGATCATAGTGTACTTCCTTTTTTTTAGCATACCTGTCAAAAATAGCAAAAAAAAAAACCAAGAAGACATATCCGAAAACATACATAATTAGACATGGTGACACGTGAGCATGAGAATCACGGATTCGAATAGATTTAGACAAGCCCTCGTTTTTTTTTTTAAGTGTTGGAAAAAACGGCACTTTTCAAAGCCCTGTAACTCAAAAACAATAAGGAATTAGGTTAAGCTTGTGAGAGACACTTTTATTCAATTTTTTGATCTGCACAATATTGATAGAGACATCCGAGGTCTAAATCCACCTCCAAATGCCACTTTTGAGCCCTGCAAGATTTAAAATTCTAGAGAGAGAGTAAAATCAAGGCATTTTCTTACAATGAACTAAATGTAGGACCCTGAACGAGGTACTTAGAACATGATTCACAAAAATCTCACACACGCACTTTTATTCTCTTATACTTGCTCTACCTTTCCCTCATACAGAGTTTTCCTTAATTCTTTCATCTTCACCTTCAAAATCCCACTGGAAAACATGATGCAATTAAGGTCTAGAGAGAGAATATGAAACTTGTCAACCCAAAATTTTTCTTACATGCATAAAATGACCTAATTATTCGTTCTAAGCATTATCCCCACAATGAAATTCAGAAAGTTTGAAATGAATTATTTCACTAGAAAAGAGGCCTATTACAATTCTTCCCCCCTTTAAGAACTCTGTCCTCAGAGTTGGAAAGAAGGATAATGTGTTAGAAAGTCATCTAAATTCACCCAACTCGAATCTTCTACTGGGTATGAATGCCATTTCACTAAAATTTCTAGTATAGATCTATTTCTTTCGGTTGAAGCTCAAAAGAGCCATCATCTTTCAGCTTATAATTGTCCTGCAAAACATGAGCAACATTAGACACATATCTTTTAAGTAAGCTGACATGAAATACAGGATGCACATTTAGATATTTAGGTAATTCCAGCAAATAAGCAAGAGATCCGATCTTTTTCAAATTTTTAAAAGGGCCTGCATATCGAGGAGAAAGTCTAGGATCCTTCCCTAGCAACAAGTTAGATCGGTGAGGATTAACTTTAAGAAATACCATATCATTAACTTGGAATTCAAGTGGTCTTCTCCTTAAATCATAGAACTTCTTTTGTCTTTTCTGACCTTCTCTTATATGTTTCTTATTTTTTCCAAGTTCTTCATCCATCTTATCAAGCATTTCTTTGGATACTTCTACTTTATTTGGAAAACCCAAAAACGAAGGTGGAGCCAAACAATTATAACCATACATAACTTCAAACGGAGTCATTTTTATAGATGCATGCCATGCACTATTGTATGCAAACTCAACCAAGGGTAAATATTCACTCCAATTATCCTGCTTTTCATTCACAGAAATCATACCCGGAATCGTGATTACAGAAGCCTTTGCGAAAGAACTAACTACCATGCAACGTAAAGTAGAGTTAGCGCAGTTACCGCCATCATCTGCTTCCTCAATAATTGTATCCTCCTCGATGATGTTTATCGCTTTTGATTGTGCCAGTCGGAAGACTGCCTTGTTCGGGCACTCATATGTCCGATGCCCTTGCTCCCCGCAACGAAAACACAAACCAAGTCTTTTTGCCCTCTCAATAAAATTAGGGTCTTGTTGCCACTCAATTGGTTGACGCCTCCTTTGATTTTCCACCGGCCGAGCAGGGTTCTTATCATGGTCGTTAGAAGATGGAGTTTTCTTTGAATTGTTCATGTTCATTACAACAGGTCTTTGTGGCCTATGTCCCGTTGCAATGAATCTGCTTCTATTTGCCTTCTACAAATTGAACTTCTCCATCTTCTCAAAGTTCTCAGCCATCGCAACAGCATCAAGAAAATCAATGCATCCAGATCCCTTGACTTGTTAGCGAAGTTCCTCACGAAGCCCTTCAATAAATTTACTCTTTAGAGCATTACCACTAACCTCTAATGCATATTTATGAAGACGTAGGAACTTCTCTTTGTACTCATCAATAGATAAGCTATGCTTGTCACTTTCGTGTTGTCAAAAATTGTAGAACTCCATCTTCTTCTCCATATGGTAGTGTGGAGAACAATAGTGTTTTTCAGCTTGTTCTCTAAATTCCTTCCATAGAACAGGACGAGAACGCGTTCGAGTCTGCATATATGACTTCCACCATAGCTTCGCGATCCCACGCAGATGCACGATCCCAATTTTTGCCTTGTACTCTTCACTAAATTTTCGAAGATCAAAGAAATCCTCTAGTTCTTCAATCCATGCTTCAAGATCTTCGCCACTCTTCTTCTTGCCATCAAAATCATTTAACTTTGACTTCTTGAAGACTTGGTTAAGGGCAAACTCACCTGGTTCCATATCTTCATAATTGCGTTTTTGTTTTTCGCGAGGTACGCTAGATGTTCCCGCACCTTCATCTATTTCATCGTTCAACTCCACAAACAGATTTGTTGCTCCTTGTGGTTGCTTTCCCCCTCGTTCTTTGCACAATTCACCAAGAAGCTTCTGAATAAGCTCCTCTTGTTCACGAAACTTTTGTGTTAGACCTTCCATCGTTCCCGCAGATTGATTCTGCTCTGATACCACTTGTAGCGTTTCCTCAATCACAATCTATCCCCAATCACAATCTTTCGATTACTTAGAAATAACAGTGGAGAGAAGAACGCAGAGATTGCACAAGGTAAAAGAAAATCTGATGCGGAAGAGTAGAATAAATATGACGCGGAGAAGGAAGAATTCTGATATTATAGATGTGAATCAATGGTTACAATAGCTTTGGACAAAAGCTTCTTGACGAAGCCTCTACCTCCCGACCACCCCCGAGCTATCACAATCACATTCTCACTCGCACTCTCAATCACACTCGCACTCTGACTCTCACTCTCAATCACACTCTCAATCACAAGGTAATTCTCAGATTTCTGTGTGTCCTCCGTGTTGATGCGCAGGCCTTCTTATCTTTTTCTGTTTGATCGCAGCCGTGCCCCCCAAAGAAGTGTGCGATCCACCAAATTTAGAAAAAGTCGAGTTTCTCTGAAACTTTCGCAAAAAGCCATGCGATCGTAGTGTACTTCCTTTTTTTTAGCATACCTGTCAAAAATAGGGAAAAAAACCAAGAAGACATATCCAAAAACATACATAATTAGACATGGTGAGCATGAGAATCACGGATTCGAATAGAATTAGACAAGCCCTCGTTTTTTTTTTTAAGTGTTGGAAAAAACGGCACTTTTCAAAGCCCTATAGCTCAAAAACAATGAGGAATTAGGTTAAACTTGTGAGAGACACTTTTATTCAATTTTTCGATCTGCACAATAATGATAGAGACATCCGAGGTCCAAATCCACCTCCAAATGCCACTTTTGAGCCCTGCAAGGTTTAAAATTCTAGAGAGAGAGTAAAATCAAGGCATTTTCTTACAATGAACTAAACGTAGGACCCTGAACGAGGTACTTAGAACATGATTCACAAAAATCTCACATACGCACTTTGATTCTCTTATACTTGCTCTACATTTCCCTCATACAGAGTTTTCCTTAATTCTTTCATCTTCACCTTCAAAATCCCACTAGAAAACATGATGCAATTAAGGTCTAGAGAGAGAATATGAAACTTGTCAACCCAAAATTTTTCCTACATGCATAAAATGACCTAATTATTCGTTCTAAGCATTATCGCCACAACGAAATTCAGAAAGTTCAAAATGAATTATTTCACTAGAAAACAGGCCTATTACAATTCTTCCCCCCTTTAAGAACTCTGTGCTCAGAGTTGGAAAGAAGGATAACGTGTTAGAAAGTCATCTAAATTCACCCAACTCGAATCTTCTATTGGGTATGAATGCCATTTCAGCAAAATTTCTACTATAGATCTATTTCTTCCGGTCGAAGCTCAAAAGAGCCATCATCTTTCAGCTTATAATTGTCCTGCAAAACATGAGCAACATTAGACACATATCTTTTAAGTAAGCTGACATGAAATACAGGATGCACATTTAGATATTTAGGTAATTCCAGCAAATAAGCAAGAGATCCGATCTTTTTCAAAACTTTAAAAGGGCCTGCATATCGAGGAGAAAGTCTATGATCGTTCCCTAGCAAACAAGTTAGATCGGTGAGGATTAACTTTAAGAAATACTATATCATTAACTTGGAATTCAAGTGGTCTTCTCTTTAAATCATAGAACTTCTTTTGTGTTTTCTGAGCTTCTCTTATATGTTTCTTAATTTTTCCAAGTTCTTCATCCATCTTATCAAGCATTTCTTTGGATAGTTCTACTTTATTTGGAAAACCCAAAAACGAAGGTGGAGTCAAACAATTATAACCATACATTGCTTCAAACGGAGTCATTTGTATAGATGCATGCCATGCACTATTGTATGCAAACTCAACCAAGGGTAAATATTCACTCCAAGTATCCTGCTTTTCATTCACATACATAGGCAACATATCCTCAACTACCCTGTTAACCCTCTCTGTTTCTCCATTAGTTTGTGGATGGAAAGCTGTACTCGTACCAAGTTGAGTTCCAATGGATTCAAATGTCGCTTTCCAGAATTTTGACGTACATCTAGAATCTCTATCAGAAATTATGCTTTTAGGCATTACATGCAATCGAAATAGTTCTTTTACAAAGATTCTTGCAACATTCAAAGCAGTATCAGTCTTTTTCATAGGAAAGAAGTGTGCCATCTTGGTAAGCCGATCGACTACAACAAATATGGTATCATGCTTAGTTCTGGTCATAGATAGCTTAGTGATGAAGTCCATAGAAATAGACTCCCACTTCTGATTTGGAACATCCAAAGGTTGAAGCATTCCTGGCATCCTCTTAAACTCAGATTTCACCTGTTGGCACTTCATACATTCATTTACATATTTTCTAATATCCCGCTTCATACACGGCCAAAAGTAAGAATACTTTGCTTTAACATATGTCCTTGAATAACCTGGATGTGTAGAAAAAGGTGCATCATGACAATCATGCAGTATTTTAACTTTTAGTGGAGATTCAGAAGATAAGCATAGCCGATTGTTACAATACAGTGTTCCATCCTGCAAATGAAATTTTTCCTCATACATCGATCCCCTGTTCGCATTCAAAGCATTCAAAATAGGTGCATAAAAAGGATCCTGTTTTATCTCTTCTTGAATTTGACTGAGAAAATCAGAATTTATTACAGAAACAAGATTACACAAAGGTCTCCGACTCAATGCATCAGCAACCTTATTTTCCTTACCAGCAAGATACTTTATGTCAAAATCATACTCGCTTAATAATTCAGTCCAACACTTCTATCTGTTGTTAAGCAATTGTTGAGTGAAGATGTATTTTAGACTTTGATGATCTGTTTTCAATTCAAACTTAACCCCTAACAATAGATGTCTCCAATGCTTAAGTGCATGCACAATAGCAAGCATTTCTAAATCATGAGTAGGATAGTTGAGTTCATGTTTTCTTAGTTTTCTGGACTCATATGCGACCACCCTGCCATCTTGTCAAATAACACATCCTATCTGACTACCACTTGCATCACATGCAACCACAAAAGGCTTTCCCATTTCTGGTATTTTCAAAACACAATTCTCAACGACTTTTTGTTTCAATGTTTCAAATGATTTTTGACAGTCATCACTCCACGCAAATCCTACATTCTTTTTAGTCAATTCGGTGAGGGGGGTAGCTATATTAGAGAAATCCTTAAAATGTGCTCTTTCATATTGTGCCAACCCTAGAAAACTTCTGACATCCTTACAGTCTTAGGAATCGGCCAATCAACTATTGTTTTTACTTTATCTTCATCTATAAGGATTCCTTCTTTTGATATTACTCTTCCTAGATACACACGTTTATCCTTAGCAAAGAAACACTCACTCTTTTTCCCATACAATTTGTGTTCTCTAAGAGTCTGCAAAGTCTTCTTGAGATGTACCGCATGCTCCGAATCATCTTTAGAGTACACAAATATATCATCAAGGAAGACTAAGATGAATTCATATAGGTAATCGTGAAAAATATTATTCATCAAGCACATAAATGTGGCAGGAGTGTTTGTTAAACCAAAAGGTAGAACCGTAAACTCACAGTAACCATATCGTGTTCGAAAAGCCGTCTTAGGAATATCCTCTGTTTTGATCCTAATTTGGTGATATCTAGATCTTAAGTCAATCTTTGTGAATACGGTCGCTCCACTTAATTGACCTAATACGTCATCTATGTGAGGGAGTGGATACTTATTCTTAATTGTTCTTTTATTCAACCCCCTATAGTCAATGCATAATCTGTAAGAGCCGGCTTTCTTCTTCTGAAATAAAATAGGCGCACCCCAAGGTGAGACACTCGGTTTTATTAATCCTTTCTTCAAAAGATCATCTAATTGAATCTTAAGCTCCTTTAGTTCATCAATGTCAAATCTATAGGGTGCTCTAGAATATGGTTCACTCCCTGGATATAGGTCAATGGCGTGGTCAATCTGTCTAGGTGGGGGTATACCAGGCAAGTATTTTGGAAATACATCGGCATATTCTTTCAAGAGATTTCCTATGTAATCTGGAATATCTTCGTCATTACCTTCTTGATGGAGATTGTTCACATACACTACAAATGTTATGCAGCCATCACGTATACCTCTAATTATCTGCATAGTAGAAATAAGAGTAGGCTTAGGATTAAAGACATCACTTAGAATATGAATAGATTCTTCATTTAGCTTCACAGTGATCGTTCTTTGTTCACAATTAATTGTCGCAGAATTTTTAACTAACCAATCCATACCTATGATTACATCACTCTGTTTCATCTCAATTACATGGAAGCTTCCAGAAAAGCGTCTATTAGAAAGAGTAAATTCAAGGTTTTCAACATATCCTTTCGTGTAGTGTAATCGTCCATTGGCCATCTCTATAGGTCTGGTTATCTGCATATTTAGGGCTATCCCTAGATTCTGTACCAATTTGAAAGATAGAAAACAATGGGTACTACCTGAATCGATCAAAAATCTGGTTTTATGCGCAGAAATCATACCCGGAATCGTGATTACAGAAGCCTTTGGGAAAGAACTAACCACCATGCAACGTAAAGTAGAGTTAACGCACTTACCGCTATCATCTTCTTCCTCAATAATTGTACCCTCCTCGATGATGGTTATCGCTTTTGATTGTGCGGGTCAAAAGACTGCCTTGTTCGGGCACTCATATGTCAGATGCCCTTGCTCCCCGCAACGAAAACACAGACCAAGTCTTTTTGCCCTCTCAATAAAATTAGGGTATTGTTGCCACTCAATTGGTTGACGCCTCCTTTGATTTTCCGCTGGCCGAGCAGGGTTCTTACCTTGGTCGTTAGAAGATGGAGTTTTCTTTGAATTGTTCATGTTCATTGCAATAGGTCTTTGTGGCCTATGTCCCGTTGCAATGAATCTGCTTCTATTTGCCTTCTGCAAATTGAACTTCTCCATCTTCTCAAAGTTCTCAGCCATCGCAACAGCATCAAGAAAATCAATGCATCCAGATCCCTTGACTTGTTAGCGAAGTTCCTCACGAAGCCCTTCAATAAATTTACTTTTTAGAGCATTACGACTAACTCTAATGCATATTTATGAAGACGTAGGAACTTCTCTTTGTACTCATCAACAGATAAGCTATGCTTGTCACTTTCGTGTTGTCAGAAATTGTAGAACTCCATCTTCTTCTCCATATGGTAGTGTGGAGAACAATAGCGTTTTTCAGCTTGTTCTCTAAATTCCTTCCATAGAACAGGACCAGAACGCATTCGAGTCTGCATATATGACTTTCACCATAGCTTTGCGATCCCACGCAGATGCACGATCCCAACTTTTGCCTTGGACTCTTCACTAAATTGTCGAAGATCAAAGAAATCCTCTAGTTCTTCAATCCATGCCTCAAGATCTTCGCCACTCTTCTTCTCGCCATCAAAATCATTTAACTTTGACTTCTTGAAGACTTTGTTAAGGGCAAACTCACCTGGTTCCATATCTTCAGAATTGCGTTTTTGTTTTTTGCGAGGTACGCGAGGTGTTCCCGCACCTTCATCTATTTCATCGTTCAGCTCCACAAACAGATTTGTTGCTCCTTCTGGTTGCTTTCCCCCTCATTCTTTGCACAATTCACCAAGAAGCTTCTGAATAAGCTCCTCTTGTTCACGAACCTTTTGTGTTAGACCTTCCATCGTTCCCGCGGATTGATTCTGCTCTGATACCACTTGTAGCATTTCCTCAATCACAATCTATCCCCAATCACAATCTTTCGATTACTCAGAAATAACAGTGGAGAGAAGAACGCAGAGATTGCACAAGGTGGAAGAAAATTTGATGCGGAAGAGTAGAACAAATATGATGCAGAGAAGGAAGAATTCTCATATTATAGATGTGAATCAATGGTTACAATAGCTTTGGACAAAAGCTTCTTAACGAAGCCTCTACCTCCCGACCACCCTCGAGCTATCACAATCGCATTCTCACTCGCACTCTCAATCACACTCTCACTCTCACTCTCACTCTCAATCACACTCTCAATAACAAGGTAATTCTCAGATTTCTGTGTGTCCTCCGTGTTGATGCGCAAGCCTTCTTATCTTTTTCCGTTGATCGCAGCCGTGCCCCCCAAAGAAGTCTGCGATCCACCAAATTTAGAAAAAGTTGAGTTTCTCCGAAACTTTCGCAAAAAGCCATGCGATCGTATTGTACTTCCGTTTTTTTAGCATACCTGTCAAAAATAGCAAAAAAAAACCAAGAAGACATATCCAAAAACATACATAATTAGACATGGTGACACGTGAGCATGAGAATCACGGATTCGAATAGAATTAGACAAGCCCTCGTTTTTTTTAAAGTGTTGGAAAAACGACACTTTTCAAAGCCCTATAACTCAAAAACAATGAGGAATTAGGTTAAGCTTGTGAGAGACACTTTTATTCAATTTTTGGATCTACACAATATTGATAGAGACGTCCGAGGTCCAAATCCACCTCCAAATGCCACTTTTGAGCCCTGCAAGGTTTAAAATTCTAGAAAGAGTAAAATCAAGGCATTTTCTTACAATGAACTAAACGTAGGACCCTGAACGAGGTACTTAGAACATGATTCACAAAAATCTCACACACGCACTTTTATTCTCTTATACGTGCTCTACCTTTCCCTCATACAAAGTTTTCCGTAATTCTTTGATCTTCACCTTCAAAATCCCACTGGAAAGCATGATGCAATTAAGGTCGAGAGAGAATATGAAACTTGTCAACCCAAAATTTTTCCTACATGGATAAAATGACCTAATTATTCCTTCTAAGCATTATCCCCACAATGAAATTCAGAAAGTTCAAAATGAATTGTTTCACTAGAAAAGAGGCCTATTACAATTCTTCCCCCCTTTAAGAACTCTATCCTCAGAGTTGGAAAGAAGGATTATGTGTTAGAAAGTCATCTAAATTCACCCAACTCGAATCTTCTACTGGGTATGAATGCCATCTCACCAAAATTTCTACTATAGATCTATTTCTTTCGGTTGAAGCTCAAAAGAGCCATCATCTTTCAGCTTATAATTGTCCTGCAAAACATGAACAACATTAGACACATATCTTTTAAGTAAGCTGACATGAAATACAGGATGCACATTTAGATATTTGGGTAATTCCAGCAAATAAGCAAGAGATCCGATCTTTTTCAAAACTTTAAAAGGGCCTGCATATCGAGGAGAAAGTCTATGATCCTTCCTTAGCAACAAGTTAGATCGGCGAGGATTAACTTTAAGAAATACCATATCATTAGCTTGGAATTCAAGTGGTCTTCTCTTTAAATCATAGAACTTCTTTTGTCTTTTCTGAGCTTCTCTTATATGTTTCTTAATTTTTCCAAGTTCTTCATCCATCTTATCAAGCATTTCTTTGGATACTTCTACTTTATTTGGAAAACCCAAAACCGAAGGTGGAGTCAAACAATTATAACCATACATAGCTTCAAACGGAGTCATTTTTATAGATGCATGCCATGCACTATTATATGCAAACTCAACCAAGGGTAAATATTCACTCCAAGTATCCTGCTTTTCATTCACATACATACGCAACATATCCTCAACTACCTTGTTAACCCTCTCGGTTTCCCCATCAGTTTGTGGATGGAAAGCTGTACTCATACGAAGTTTAGTTCCAATGGATTCAAATGTCGCTTTCCAAAAGTTTGACGTAAATCTAGAATCTCTATCAGAAATTATGCTTTTAGGCATTCCATGCAATCGAAATATTTCTTTTACAAAGATTCTTGCAACATTCAAAGCAGTATCAGTCTTTTTCATAGGAAAGAAGTGTGCCATCCTAATAAGCCGATCGACTACAACAAATATGGTATCATGCTTACTTCTGTTCATAGGTAGCTTAGTGATGAAGTCCATAGAAATAGACTCCCACTTCTGATTTGGAACATCCAAAGGTTGAAGCATTCCTGGCATCCTCTTAAACTCAGATTTCACCTGTTGACACTTCAAACATTCATTTACATATTTTCTAATATCCCGCTTCATACACGGCCAAAAGTAAGAATACTTTGTTTTAACATATGTCCTTGAATAACGTGGATGTGCAGAAAAAGGTGCATCATGACAATCATGCAGTATTTTAACTTTTAGTGGAGATTCAGAAGATAAGAATAGCCGATTGTTACAATAGAGTGTTCCATCCTGCAAATGAAATTTTTCCTCATACGTCGATCCCCTGTTCGCATTCAAAGCATTCAAAATAGGTGCATAAAAATGATCCTGTTTTGTCTCTTCTTGAATTTGACTGTGAAAATCAGAATCTATTATAGAAACAAGATTACACAAAGGTCTCCGACTCAATGCATCAGCAACCTTATTTTCCTTACCAGCAAGATACTTTATGTCAAAATCATACTCGCTTAATAATTCAATCCAATGCTTCTGCCTGTTGTTAAGCAAGGGTTGAGTGAAGATGTATTTTAGACTTTGATGATCTGTTTTCAATTCAAACTTAACCCCTAACAATAGATGTCTCCAATGCTTAAGTGCATGCACAATAGCAAGCATTTCTAAATCATGAGTAGGATAGTTGAGTTCATGTTTTCTTAGTTTTTTGGACTCATATGCAACCACCCTGCCATCTTGTGAAATAACACATCCTATCTGACTACCACTTGCATCACATGCAACCACAAAAGGCTTCCCCATTTCTGGTATTTTCAAAACACAATTCTCAACGACTTTTTGTTTCAATGTTTCAAATGATTTTTGACAGGCATCACTCCATGCAAATGCTACATTCTCTTTAGTTAATTCGGTGAGGGGAGTAGCTATCTTAGAGAAATCCTTAATATGTGCTCTTTCATATTGTGCCAACCCAATAAAACTTCTAACATCCCTTATAGTCTTAGGAATCGGCCAATCAACTATTGTCTTTACTTTATCTTCATCTATAAGGATTCCTTCTTTTCATATTACTCTTCCTAGATACACAAGTTTATCCTTAGCAAAGAAACACTTACTCTTTTTCCCATACAGTTTGTGTTCTCTAAGAGTCTGCAAAGTCTTCTTGAGATGTACCGCATGCTCCGAATCATCTTTAGAGTACACAAATATATCATCAAGGAAGACTAAGATGAATTCATCTAGGTAATCGTGAAAAATATTATTCATCAAGCACATAAATGTGGCAGGAGCATTTGTTAAACAAAAAGGTAGAACCGTAAACTCATAGTGACCATATCGTGTTCGAAAAGCCGTCTTAGGAATATCCTCTGTTTTCATCCTAATTTGGTGATATCCAGATCTTAAGTCAATCTTTGTGAATACGGTCGCTCCACTTAATTGACCTAATAAGTCATCTATGTGAGGGAGTGGATACTTATTCTTAATTGTTCTTTATTCAACCCCCTATAGTCAATGCATAATCTCTAAGAGCCGTCTTTCTTCTTCTGAAATAAAACAGGTGCACCCCAAGGTGAGACACTCGGTTTTATTAATCCTTTCTTCAAAAGATCATCTAATTGAATCTTAAGCTCCTTTAGTTCATCAATGTTAAATCTATAGGGTGCTCTAGAATATGGTTCACTCCCTGGATATAGGTCAATGGCGTGGTCAATCGGCCTAGGTGGGGGTATATCAGGCAAGTCTTCTGGAAATACATCGGCATATTCTTTCAAGAGATTTCCTACGTAATCTGGAATATGTTCGTCATTACCTTCCTGATGCAGATTGTTCACATACACTACAAATGTTTTGCAGCCATCACATATACCTCTAATTATCTGCATAGCAGAAATAAGAGTAGGCTTAGGATTAAAGACATCACCTAGAATATGAATAGATTCATCATTTAGCTTCACAGTGATCGTTCTTTGTTCACAATTAATTGTCGCAGAATTTTTAACTAACCAATCCATACCTATGATAACATCACTCTGTTTCATCTCAATTACATGGAAGCTTCCAGAAAAGCGTCTATTAGAAAGAGTTAATTCAAGGTTTTCAACATATCCTTTCATGTAGTGTAATCGTCAATTGGCCATCTCTACAGGTCTGGTTATCTGCATATTTAGGGCTATCCCTAGATTCTTTACCAATTTGAAGGATAGAAAACAATGGGTACTACCTGAATCGATCAAAAGTCTCGTTTTATGCACAGAAATCATACCCGAAATCGTTTTTAGAAATATCAATGCTCTCACTATCATTTTGATACCAATCGTCAATAAAATCTACTATGCCATAATCTTCATCATTAATGCACAAATCTTGTACTTTATCTCCTTTTGAATAAATTTCTTTCAACCTTGCATATTCCACACGATCACTTTGTGTAGCCTCCTCATAGAAGCTTCTAATAAACAAGGTCTTACTGACAACTCTGAATGGTGTGGTGGAATATCATCAATATCATACGTTGGAATCTACACACATGAATAAAAATCATTAGTATTCCATAAATGAATGAAAAGTAAACGTTAAACATAAAATTAAATATGTAAGTTATTTTGAATAGAGATTTAAATTAGAGTTTTTCAATGCAACGGAGGATAGGTGCATAGAAAGTTTCCATTTTCTCTCAAGCTAAAAGGTGCTCCTGGAGGTCTACACCATCCATAATTCACAAATAATTCATCACCAGCATGT
The DNA here is from genome assembly GCA_020310875.1 of Ceratopteris richardii. NCBI lineage: Eukaryota > Viridiplantae > Streptophyta > Polypodiopsida > Polypodiales > Pteridaceae > Ceratopteris > Ceratopteris richardii. The sequence continues at coordinate 154,260,136 of CM035422.1, forward strand.
AATGAAGTAACAACATTGACAAATATGTATCTTGCTACATCTCTACTCATGTATAGTGATTCATGACTATTTTCATGCTCCTCAATTGTGCGATTAGTCCTTGAACTCTTATGTAATCCTTGACTACTATTTATTAAACCTGCTATATTTCCATGCGTGTAAGGTCTTCCATCAATATATAATCTTTCATTTTTTGCATGTGAAATCCCTCTTCTAGTAAGGGATGCTACATTCAAGCATATTCCATAAGTACTCATGCTTTGAATATAATGTGCAAGTCGATGCGTACACATACACACATATTCACATATACAAGAATCCACATTCTTGTGGGATAAATGCATTTATTTTATATGCATATGTGTGTATGCATGCATGTGTATGTGTGTATGTATATATGTGCATATGTGTATGTGTGTTTATGTATGTATCCATATCTGTATATGTATGCATTAATGTATGTGTATATGTTTGCATGTATGTGTGTGTGGGTATGTATATGTGTATACGTGTGTATGTATGTATGTATAAGTATATGTGTGTATGTATATATGTTCATGTGTGCATGTATTCTGTATGTATGTATGTGTATGTATGTTTATGTGTGCATGTGTATATATATATATATATATATATATATATATATATATATATATATATATATATATATATATATATATATATATATATATATATATATATATATATATATATATGTGTGTGTGTGTGTGTGTGTGTGTGTGTGTATATCTATATATTTAGAAGATTATATATATAAATTAGTATCTAGTATATACGATATAAAAATAAATCAATAAATATAAATTAGTATTTATATAAATAGTAATTTTAAATATGTATATATAGTAATATAAATATAAATATATACACAATAAATATAGATATATATATATATGGTATATATAAATATATATATATATATATATTTATAAAAATATATATATAATTATATATATACATATATTTATAGCCATATATATATATATATATATATATATATATATATATATATATATATATATATATATATATATATATATATATACATATATATATATATATATATATATATATACATATATATATATATATATATATATATATAGATACATACATACATACATACATACATACATACATACATATATATATATATATATATATATATACTATAGATATGTGAGTATGTGTATGTTTGCATGTATTTAGTATGTATGTATGTATGTGTAAGTGTATGTTTATGTGTATGTGATTGCTATATGTGTGTGTATGTATGTGTACGTATTTTGATTCTTTTTTTCTGTTCGAGATGAAAATAACAAGAGATATTGTATGGTGGAAAACAATAAGAGGAGACCTAACATACCACGTGAGACGTGGCAATTTTTTCATAGATAGCTACGTCTTCAGGAGTCATTTCCTCAGCAGAAGGTATACAAGTTAATAGTTTATATATTTAAGTCTCATATGTTTTATTAATTGTTTATATTTAATTTATGTATTTTTTCTATTAGATAAACAAGCTATTGCAAAGAAGAGAATTGATTCGGGTCACATATCACACTATGACCAAATGGCCCATCATGGTTTTGTAGCTATATTTGTAAGTATATGTTGTTGGAGGAGATGGTGGATAGTCTTCAGAGATAAAGCGGTTTCGGTTAAACTTGCTTCACACCAACCAAGAAAAATTGATGTAGACTGTAGTGGGCCTCTTTAGTTTGCTACTGATCATAAATAATCACCTATGTTGTTTGGATATGATCCACTAATCAATGGATCAAAACAGATATATAGGAAATTGATCCAAGGTTATAGACTTGCTATTTTTGTCTCTACACCTGTTCAGTATATTGAACAATACTTAGAGTAGTAGCAATTAGCCTAATTCCTTTTGGGGATATCTAATTAACTTGGAGAGCTACCAATCATGAGCGATTTTCAATAAAAAAGATGAACTACATGTTGAGCATAATGTTTGGCAACTCATAGGTGTCTTGGCATTTTTTGGATGCATCAATCAACAAACCAGAGAGTAAAGAAATGATAATATCTGACGATTTAGAGAAGCAATCATAATGAGATTTTGTAGCTATAAAGTAGAAAATGTACTGAATCTATGATGCTTTAAATCAGGACAAACGATCAATCATAAACTAAGAACAAGCTCTAAGAAGATCCTTGTACGAAAGTAGTCATGGCAGAGAAGTGAAGTGAAGATGTAATGAAAATGTATGTATTAGACCATACACAAATACAATATCATTGGGAATAATCTATTGCACAATGTGAGAAGAGTGATTGAGCTATGGAATGAGCTTTCAAATCACAATCTATTCCTCTCAATTGATCTCCTCAAGTCGCGTTGATCCCTTTTTTTATAGTTGAGTTTGGAGCCAATCTTTTGAATTCAAATTCAAAAGTTCACCTAAAGGTAAATCCTAAACCATTATCCTCTCATTAATCAACCACCAAATGACTCGAGATTTGATGCTTCCTAGCTCCACACGGAAGTAGAGTTATTTTACAAAGGTAAATGTACTTGATCTTACAAGGGATTGATCATATAAGGCTTCATGAAAATATGCTAATAATCCAAGTATATAAGCTTGGATTCTCTTACTCCAACAACTCCCCCTCAAACCTAACATGATTGGTCTTCATTCCTCCTTGATCTCCTGCAAACCAATCATCAATTTGAACCTGTTCATCTTGTTTCCCTCCAAAGACTTTGTGAGTATATCTGCACATTGTAAATGAGTTGATCGATAGGATAATTGAATATCCTTGCTTAGCAATTTCTCCCTTACATAATGATAGTGTACTTCAATGTGCTTAGTCCTTGCATGATATACATGATTAGCAACCAAATGAAGTGAGCTAGTGTTGTCTCCAGAAATTATTGGAGTGTAAGAGTGTAACCCTAAATCTAATAAGAGTGTAAGATTGTAAGAGTCTAATAAATATTCCAATTCTTAGAAGATGCTACACTCATGAGTATTATAGTTGTAGGCATCTTTGCCACAAATGAGAATGTCTCTTCATAATCTATACCTTGGGTTTGGGAAAAACCTTAAGCCATAAGCCTTTCTTTGTATGTGTTGATTGAGCCATCAAAATTCTTCTTAATCTTGTAAATACACCTTGATCCAAGGACCTTCATAGATGGTTTCTTGAGAACCAATTCATAAGTCTCATTCTCTTGAAGAGCTTCTATCTCTTCTTCCATGGCATCTTTCCATTCTGGTTTCTTCTTGGCCTCTTCATATGTTGCTGGTTATTTTGAGTTTGTATCTTGAGCAATGTAAATGGAATGCTTAGTAATTATGGATGTGTCCTAACCATACCTTTCTCGCTTCCTTTTCTCTCTAGTAGATCTTCTTATAGTTGATTGAGATGATTCTACCACATCTCTCATCTCCTACCATTTAGCTTTGCCTTTGGAGTTCCAAGAATTGATTTCTCTTCGTGGAGTTTTCTAATCATCCTCAGAAACACTTGAGACTTCATGTGTATGCTCATTCCTCTTTGTCAATTTTGGAAAGTCTTCCTCTAGGTTATAAGGAAGTTTGATTTTCTTGCAATTATCTTCAAACCAAGATTTGTTTTCATAAGAAAAACATCACCACTAAGAATGAAACCTTTATTGCTTGGATTATATAATCTATGAACTTTTTGATTAAGGTCATAATCAATGAATATACACTTCTCTACCTTTGGATCCAATTTGCCTCTGATTTGTGAAGGTATGTGTGCATATGCTATGCACCCAACGATCCTATAATGGTCAAGGCTAGGTCTTCTTCCGTTCCATGCTTCATATGGTGTCATCCAATCCAATGCTTTTCATGATGGGAGTCCATTGATTAGATAGGTGGCTATGGACATAGACTCTACCAATAGGTAACTGGGAAATCTCTTCTCATTTAGCATTGACCTTGTAGCTTCCCCTATCCTTCTATTCCTCCTTTCTACAACTCCATTTTGCTCTAGAGTATACCTGGTTGTTATCTCTCTTTTGATTCCTCTTTGTTGGAGATAAGCATCAAATTCATAGGGGAAATATTCCCCCCTCCACATGACCTTAACCTCTTCAAACTCTTTCTTGTTTGATTTTCAACAAGTTCTAGATATTTCTTGAAACAAGAGGACACTTCATCTTTACGATTCATGAAATATAGTATTTTCCATCTACTACAATCATCAATGAAAGACTCATAATACGTGGATCTAGAGATAGATGGCTCCTTGCTTGGCCCCCATACATCTGTATGGACTAGATCCAATAGGTCTCCATTATTATATCCCTTCTTGGTGAATGGTTGTCTATGAGAACTGCCAAATTGATAAGCACTACATTTGTAAATCATGTGTTTCTTGAAGATATTTGGTAAACCAAACACACTATGATCCCTACTAACTTTCTTTAGAGCCCTTTCACCTATATGAGCTAACCTCTTGTGCCATATTTCTAATTTTGATAATGTTTGACTATCATAATTGAATAAAGTAATGTTTCTAGTATCTTAGAGCTTAAACGTAAATAGTCTATCTGAATTTTCTCCTCTTTCTATCCTCTTGAATCTCACCTACAATAGGTTGCTCAATAGGTTCATATTACCATCTGAGGTCTTCACATTGCCTATCTTCTCCAGAAATGCCTTGTGTCATCTCCTATTTGGACTTTATGTCTATTCCTTGGATCCTCCAAGTTTGAGAGTAGAGCTACATTCATTGCTACATGATTTGAGAAACTTGAGTCTATAAAGAATACACGTTCATCTACTTTACATTGTTTCATAGACATATTCATCAGAAGTAATGAGTCCTCTTGAGTTTGATCATCTGCATAGTTCTTATAGTCTCTCCTTCCTTTATATCCTCCTTGATAATTGTTGTTGTTGTAACCATTGTTGTTGTTCAATGTTCCTCTTGAGCTTCCATATCCACCTCTATTGTAGCCTCTCCCTCTTTGGTTTCTAGGGTGTATCATATGTGGATTATCAAATACTTATTGATACATTTCTTCATGATCATTTCTATCTATTGTTCTTTGTCAAATCTTCATTATTTTAGTGATCTTGTAGAAAGGATTTCTCTGTGTGTACTTGATTATTTACGTTAAAAGGTTTTGCTAGGGAAGACCAACATGCTCTTTTGCATCTACTTTGCCTCTTAAGGGGAAATATTTTCTTTATTTGTCTACTATATATCTACAAAGTTTCATTATTTTTGGTTCAGCCAATCTCGAGATATGAACTAATGAAGGTTACTATGTTTGCATATCATATCGCTCCTCAAAGGTCAAGATGGGCCCCTAGAGTTGTTAAACGCATTTCTCAATGTATAGTGCCTCTAAGCTCATGAAATAACTTGTTTTAGTTAGCTATACACTAGAATTAGATGTGCGCAAAGCTCTCTGGTCAAATCATACCAAGTTGTGAGCTCTACGCAAAACATTGAACACTTCTATTCCCAAAATAGAAGGTTTCTTCACATTTCTAGTACATGCAAGTTATCTATTTTGGTACAAGCTTTTGGGAATGATGTTGCAAATCACATAGTGGGTTTGGATGCAGCATTGTCAAGCCAAACAATTCTATTAAGCATCCCTAGATTCAACTTGGCAGGTGTAGAGCAAGATTTGTGTAACAATAGCTCATGTCTAGACTGTACACAACCATCTCATCATAGTGGTATCAGAGCAATAACAAATCAACATGGGAGATGGATTTCCTTCATCCATAGACAAATTGGATCGAGCCGGTAATTACTCAACTTGGTCACTTAGAATGGAATCATATATTCAAGGGTGAAACCTCTATGGTTACATTTTCGGAGATGAGATGATGCCAATACTGAGAAGCAAAGAACAACCAACTCAAGAAGAACAAGACAGGTTAACCACATGGTGCTCAAAGGATGCTCTAGCCAGGTCATACATTCTTAACTCAATCTCTGACTTGTTAACTTCCACACATTAGGGATTGCAAGACTTAACAAGAGACTTGGAATGCTCTTGAATCATTCTTCTCATCAAGTACTAAAGCAAGGAAAAACCAACCATGGATGGATTTCACCACACTTAAGAAGATGCCCAAGCAAAGTGTGACTAATTTTATCACCAAAATGGACATAGCATATCAACTTGGGATCATTGGAGAAGTCATTGATGAAAAGCAAATAGTGAGAAAAGTTATCAATGGAATAAAGGAAGATGAAAAATGGGAAGCTTTCACCATAGTCATGGATCTCTACATGGATATGCAGGTTCCTTATTTCAACACTCTCATGGGATAATTGTTCACACATGAGGCAAAGCTTATAAAGAATGGTGATAACTCAAAAGGTAATCAATCCTCTGCCCTATATACAGATAAAAACAAGAATAAAGATGGTAAAGGTGATAGTAAAAAGTATGATGATGAAGGTAGTACCTCTCAAGCAAGCTTTGCAGGTAGAGGTAGAGGATCAAGAGGAAGAGGCAAAGGAGGAAGGGAAGGAAGGGGGAGATCTCAAAGCTCCTCTTTATGTGCCATATGTGGCTTAACTAACCACATTACTAAGAATTGCTTTAGGAACGGACTACTCTTGCATAAATTGAGCTCAAGGTATACTCAATAGTGTACCTCAATGACTCTCAGTAATGGCTCATATCCCCACGGCTAAAATCTCTTGTCTTTATACTCATTTCTTGAGTTCAAATTTTGAATTTCCCTCAACTAAAAAGTGTTTGTACACTTTAGGGGTGATTGATTTGATTCTCTTCACAAACCAATTCATGGTTTCAGCTCCCTAACTTTACACGATTCCTTACTCTTTTTGCTTTTACGCTTGGTCATGGTAAATGCCTCTAAATTGACAAGGAGATGTTCATATGTGATCCTCCATGTGAGGTTTTGAGTCAATGAGTAGTATTTAACATAATAACTAAGCACTTAGGCTTGTTATTTGTACCAATATCTATTCACCAACAATCTGCACATATGATGACTAGACCATTAGATGGAGAAAGCTCAAAGCTATGATTGGATTATCAAAAGTGTTGAAGAACTCAAGACTCAAGAATCTTAGTCTTGAGTGGGAGCTCTTGGTGCGTAGAGAAAGCCTATCTTATTGGTTGAATGCATTTTTATTTCTCATCACTTATGAATCATAAATGAAAACAACTGGTATCATATGAGTTGGAGATTTCAAAGGTTAAAGGTTGAGTTTATCTTAGTGAAAGATAAAAGTAAAAGATGGAGAGAATACCATAAATCAATAGGACCCAAATAAATGAATTGATTTGAAATTCAAATTCAAAATTTTCCCATAAGTTAGAACTACTTTTTAGGTAGACTCTCTAAATATTATGAATTTAGAAAGATGTATAAATACACTATGAATTCAGCTATGCGATAAACAGAGACTAGAGAAGATATCTAGACACTCATTGATTGTATTTTGTAGTAGCTTGAAGTGTGATAATTCCTCCACATCTTATTTGTATCTTATGTGAATTAACAATATATATCAAGATTCATTTGCATTAACTTGTGAAACTCTATCTATTATTACAATACTTTGAGTAAGTATGTCAAATTTGCAGTGTCATCTCTCAGTTTGTAAGTTTTCATTGGACAATCCTTTGATTGGATAACTTATCTAGGAGTATGATAAGCATACCTACAAAGTTTTATCATCATTACATGCATAGATATCAAGATATGAGCGATTGTATGTGATAGGGTTTGTGTGATACCTTGTTCCTGAAAAGTTGGGTTTAGCCCCAGAACTTCTTAGATTGATTGTTTACTGTATGGTGAATCCAATATCATCTAATAACTTGCTTGAGTTTGCTCAACACTATAATTGAAGTTGGAAAAAATGTCTTTAGATAATTTCTACTAGGCTATGAGTAATGACAAAAACTCTAAGATCTTTTCTTGTATGAATAGAAAGGTTTTAAGACTTCTTGAACTCAAAACTTATATATTCTCTCACACATGTTTATAAATGATGCTACAAAGTACTTAGGTGATCTAAGTGCATATTTTGGAATCTAAGGGTGTGTATTAAGTGTTTCTAAAGTTATAAGGTCACGTCTTGAGCTCATTGTTTCCAAGACTATCCAATCTCTGCAAACTACATCAATCATATCTTGATTCAAAGTCTCATAGCATAGTTTATGGAGGCTAGAAAAACATATATGGCATGAGCCCAAAGAATATCTCTAAGCATTACCCTTTATATTTTAGCATGTTAGCATATACATCCATGGTTTCAACTCATATTCCAAATGAATAGAGGACAATCTATTGGTTGACCCCTGCCAAAATAATTCAAACAACATCTAGCTTTGCACTTAATAAAGTGATATGAGCGCAAAGTAGGGAATGAATATTAAATTTGGATAAAAAACATCCCTAGCCAATTCAATGTTTTCACTATGTGCTTAGTAGGTTCTAACATGTGAAATGGCTAGATATAATATAGTACTCCATTTTTTAGCATCACTAGTGCATGCATCTAGTAACTAGGTTGGGATTATTGTCCTTGTCAAGACCATTAGGGGAAAAAATGAGCCTTGCATGGGCCTTGTAAGGATTCCTAATTTTCAGGAATTAAAAAACTTAATTTGGCGGATTAGAGAGACATAGGAAACCACTAGTGGTATTCACAAATAAAATATTGTTTGTTAGAGTTGTGTATTTGAATTATCAAATGGAAACATTTCTAGCCTTTAGATGCTTGAATTGAATGGTTAGGATTAAGCTAGATGGTAGAGTAGAGAGAGAGGAAGTTTTCAATCATCGGGCACAAATAGAATCTCATGCGCATTTTTTCACACGTTTTGCACGTTTTTTGACCATTGGATCGTTTGCAATCTAAGGGCAAATCAGATTCAGTGCTGATCTGAAATGGAGCACATCTGTGAGCCATTCGATCGTTCCCTCATCTGATGGCCAATGTCTAAAGGTGCAAGGATCTTGGGATCAACAAGGCGCCTCAAATTCTCAGCCATAAAATCAAACATGCATCTAATGGCCCTCAATCTAGGCGCTCAAGAACTTCTAGATTCACTCCATGTCGTCCGATTGAATGATCCATCGTATGGCTCAAGTTAAAAGTCGCTTTTTTGAAGCCTTCTCAAATATCAACCATGCATTTCAAATAAATACAAGGGCCCAAATGTAGGGGTGCCTTGACTTTTGTCATTCAACCTTAGCCTTTGGATCTTTGAGCCAATCCAAGGGCTCTTGCTCATTCTAAAGTGTTTAAAAACCATTCAAGTAACCAAAATCATGAGGTTTAGGTGGTTTTGTACTCTTTGACCACATAAAAACAAGGGACACCTAGGCCTAGCCTATGTGATTAAGAGACTAGACTATGGCCACCACCCTCTTCTCATTGGTTCATCACTAATCACTCCTTAAGCTAAAAGGCCCATGGAGGTTTCATTTTTTCCCCCTTATGCTTTGAAAAGTCTTTTTTTCACTTGAATTTGACTTTGAAATCAAACTAGAAGTCTCATTGTCCCAAGCATCTAACTTAGATGTTTATACTGTGGCTCACTCCCAACCAATATTTACTTGATTCATTACCTAACTAGAGGACCACCTTGTACTTTTGGGCTTGAAAAATCCCATGTAGAATGTAGGCAAAACTTTGGTCAACCTTGTTAGAGTTAGACGTTTGTAGAAGCACGTGAACATCACAAGGAAAAAGAAGAAGCTTGGAGCACAACACACAATAGTGAATGTATTACTACTAGAATGTACAAAGATAAGTAACCCGTTAGGGCTATAGGCATATATACAAGCTAGGGGAAAAACCTCCTAAAGAGGGAAAAAAAGTGCTCGAGCGGTCCTAGTGTGTTCACACACATCACTACCTAAATATATCAACAAATCCCCACTAGGAGTGATGCGGTGAACAAGGAGTTGGAACTCATGTATAACAAGGTGCCAAGCTATGTGGAATCAATCCACAAAAGGAAGTATGCCCAAAGCTTTGTGAAAAGCTTCAAACTTCTCCCTAGGCAAAGCCTTCAGGAAAAGTTCTGCAATGTTCTCCTGTGTGGGCACATATGCCAAGTTGATCTCCCCAGTAGAGAACCTCTCCCTGACATAATGATAATTCACCTCAGTGTGCTTAGTGCAAGCATGGAACACATGGTTCCTCCCAATTGCTAATGCACCTTGATTGTCAGTGAAGATGGTGGTGGCAGAAGACTGACCAACACCCAAATCCGACATAAGGCATCTGAGCCACACACACTCAACACTTTCTCTGGAAGGTGTCCTATACACAACCGCACAACTACAAGTGGCCACAGTAGGCTGCTTCTTGATTAACCAAGATATGCATGAGCTACCAAGCATAAAGCAAAAACCACTAGTGGACACATGACTTTCATAGAAAACAACTTAGTCACAGTTACAAAAAGCATGCAGATATGGCGGTAGTGATCCCCCTTGGGATAAAACATCCCAAGTAGCTGGGTACGACTCAAGTAGCGAAAGATTGGCTTAACCGCCTGCCAATGCTTGACACCTGTGCAATGCATAAACCTGCTTATTTGTGAGCCAACAAACTGAATATTTGGCCAAGTAATGCCTAAGTAGATCAAGCATCCAATAGCCGGTTGATAGAGAACAACATCAAATGCATCTCCAACATCATGAAGACTCAATCGTAAACCCGTTTCCATAGGAGTGGCAATAGATTTATAGTCTTCAAGGCCAAAACACTGCAATATATTTCATTTGATAAAAAGTCGTTCCACCATCAATGTGCATAAACTGAATGCCCAAATAATGATGCAAATGCCCCAAATTAGACATCTCAAATGAGGCATGAAAGTCAGCCTTGAAATCAGCAATATGCTTCTCATGAGGACCAATGAGCAACATGTCATCAACATACACCACAATGATCAGAAGCACATCATTAGCACGCTTAATATATAAGGTGCTTTCAGTTGGACTATTCTGAAAACCATGTGCAATCAGATAGGCATGTATCTTTTCATACCAAGCACATGGTGCTTGCTTTAAACCATATGATGCCTTCTTTAACCTGCAAGTCACCATTCAAAAATGTAGTTTTAATGTCCAATTGATGTACATCCCAACCATGATGAGTTGCAAGTGCATAAATGCTCTTAACAATAGTCATACAGCATGTAGGTGCAAAGGTCTCATCAAAATCAATGCCTCTTTCCTAGGCATAACCCTTTGCAACAAGCCTAGCCTTATACCTATCAACTGTTCCATCAGGCTTATGCTTAAGCTTGTATACCCACTTAGTGCCAATGGCCTTCTTGCCAAGAGGCAAGTCACATAAAGACCAGGTACCAATTTTCATGATAGCATCATATTCAGATTGCATTGCAGCCATACATTATTCATAATTTTATGCTTCATTAAACAAATCAGGTTCATTCTCATCACAGAGACTAAAGACAGCCATACCATAGCAATTTGATGCAAAAGAGGCACTATGAGAGCTTGAGCAAGTACGATATGATAGAGGTGCATCTAATTTGCTATCACGCAAAGTTTGCACTAGACACTCTGGCATAGTTTTTGCCTCCTCAATATCAGCCCTCTCATGAACAAGTGGACCATGTAAATCTGCATAAAAAATGGAATGATCTGCATCATCACATGAGACCTATAAAGGCTAAGAAGTTGCCTCATTAGGACCAACAGTAGACTCTCCACCTGTAAAAGGAGGCATCAAAGTATCATACATGTCTTTGGAGCTAATAGATGTCTCCTTCGTACATGAAAGTAAGGACTGAATAGCATCTTCCATAAAGACAATATCATAGCTAACCAGAATGCATTTAGTTTTTGGATGATACAAAAGATAGCCTTTTCTTTCAGAATGTATCCAACAAAAATACATTTCACTACTTTATCATCCAATTTTCTGCGATGTTGTTCAGGCACTAATATATATGCCAAACAACCAAAAACAAACATATGAACAATAGATGGCTTGCGACCATGCCAAGCCTCATATGGAGTGATATATTGCAATGCTTTAGTGGGACACCTCTTAAGTACATATGTTGCACACATAATAGCCTTAAGCTAGAAACTATGTGGTAAAGCCTGTCTCTTGACCATACACCTCGACATCTCCATGAGTGACATGTTCTTCTATTCAGCAACTCCATTCTATTGAGGTGTATATGACATTTTACATTGATGTTTTATCCCATGTTTAGCTAGAAATGCATTAAACTCAAAAGACATATATCCCCCCCACCCCCGATCAGAATGGAGGGTGCCCATTTTACATGCTAATAGATTTTCAGCCAAAACCAAAAATTGTTTGAAGCACATAAACACTTTTGACTTTGCTTTGAGTGGATATACCCATGCATGCCTTGAAAAATCATCATTTGATGAAAGTCACAAAATAAAAATAGTTTCCAAAAGAAGGTGCTTGCATAGGACCACAGACATCACTATGTACAAGTTGTAATTTTTGAGTAGCCCGAACAGAACCATCTTTTGGAAAGGAGGAATGCTGCATTTTGCCCAAAATACAACTTTCACATACATGTTTACATGGTGCCTCAAGTTTGGGCATAGAGGAAATCATTTTTATTTTTGTAGGCATAGCCAACTAGCAAAATTCAAATGAACAAAGCATGCATGCGAAAGCTTTGCATCTGACATAGCCTGAGAATCATGTACTGTACATGTTGAATAATTCAAAGATTTTTCATAATCTATGAGCTTATACAACTCACGAGATAAAATGCCAGAAGCACTAATCACATCGCCATTTGAGAGATCATGGATCGTACATCTGTCATCAACAAATTTCACAACCAAACCAATCTTGACTAAGGCCAAAACTGATAACAGATTCTTCTTGATCACTTGTCATAAATAAAGAATCTAAAAATGTAAAAGAACTAGCATCAGTAGTAGTCAGAATGATCTTACCAACTCCCATAATAGGATAAGAGGAATTCTTGGCGCATGTAATAGTATTCCCTATAGGGGCACACTCGAGTGAAGAGAAGAAACTGCACTGCGAGGTTATATGTTTGGTCACCCCACTATCAAAGTACCAAACATCTGAGTCTACTACAGACATGCACTGCTCATGAGAAGATGGGTCAAAACTGCAAACAGTAGTGAACACCCATTCTTCATCCTACACAAGATAAGCAGACTCTGTTTTCAGTGTAGAGACCTCTACAACAACCATTCTGGCCTCTTTCTTTTTTGCCTCTTTAGCAGCCAGTTTTGGACACCTATTAATGACATGATCATTTGCTTTATAGTATTTGCAAAAAAATTTCTATTTTGTTGATTTCTTCTCATCTTTGTCTTTCTTTTTCAAATGTGCGGAATACGCATATTTCTAGGTACTAGTAGAAGAGATCCATTTTCCTTTGCCCTTCTGACTAGCCAGGAAAACTTGATTTGCAACACACATAATAGACCTATTTTTCCTGGACTGATCTTCATGCAACAAAACAAAAACTAACTCTTCAAATGTTCAGGCATTTGGATTGACTTTCATCATAAAATGAAGAGTAGAAGCAAAAGTTTGATATGATTCAGGAGGACCATTCACAACAGACTACACAAGTGAAATGTCAGGAAGGACTTCATCAACATAAGTAATATGTTCCTTCAAATCCTTGATTTTTGTCAGAAAAATTTCCATAGAATCACCTTCATTCATGTGCTCACTCTCCAACTGTTTTTGGAGGTAAGCAACACGAGCCTCATTCCAAGCATGGTACAATGTGTTAAGTGCATCCCAAGCATCCTTAGCTATTTTGCAAGAGAAAATGTGAGGGATAATGGCACCTTTGATAGAAAAGGCTATCAATGTATGTGCTTCAGCATCTTTGCCATCCCAACAAATTTATTTTGCAATAGGTGTGGCAGAAACCACAACATGAATAGTAATTTGTAGAATATCATCATCTTTGATGCCATATGCATCAGCTTGAGTACTTGTATTTGTAGTACGTGTATTCGTAGGTGTAACAAGATGTCTTTCAACACCTTGCACAATATTCCATAGTCCTTTTGTCACCAATACATGATGCATCATATAAGCCCACCATGGGTAATTCATACCATCCAACTTATCCTCAACAACCAAGATATGAAATACATCACTACTTTCAGCCATGGCCACTGACTAAAATACGTTGTGGGGATGATTTATTTGCTTAAGTGATATGAAACCATGTGAGTTTTGTAATTAATCCATGAAACTAAGTCTAGCCCCATGGAAACCCTAGGTTGGAGCCTTAGTTTTGTCATTTACCATAAGTCTAGCCCTTGGAATTTATTTAATTTTTGTGTATAAAGTGTGAAAGCAAACTTTAATTTAAGAAAAATAAAAAGAGGAAAAGAAAAAGGGACCAAAAATAGAAAAAGAATTAGAAAAATAAAAAGAAGAAAATCTAGAAATAGAAGTAAGAGATGAGATTTGCCCAAAATAGAAAATGATCATTCAAGATGATTTTAAAAATAGAAAGTTAGATAAGGGGGTTAGAAGATTCTAGAGAAGTCCTAGATAGGGGGAGACCTATAAATAGGTGCCCTAGCCTCATTTGCTTCTCCTCGTGGATCTTCTTGGTGCATCTATTCTCCAGGTATTTGATTTTGCATGGACTATTGAAATAAAGTGAAGTAAAACTATTGTCGAAGAAGACCTGAAGAGAAGCTTTGATTAAAGACCGAAGACCCAAAGTGCAGAAAAGATCCATCCGCGAAGACTGAGGACCAAAGATTCGAAGAGAAGACCTACCCGCAAAGGTTCTGAAGACCGACGAGCCACAAGGGCAACTTCCTACACTGTAGCACGAGGCCTACATCATATCCAGTCAATCCGCACTGTAGCGGCGGCATTTATTTGTATTTACCTGTTCTGCACTATAGCAGATTTTTGTATCGCGGACCCGCACTATAGCGGGCATCACTGTATCATTCACTTTTATTGGTCGACCGCTATTACTTTTTAATCTCATCATTGAGCTTCATCTACATCCCGTGTATTACTGCTATATCCGATTGTCTCTTTCCAGACGCCTACGATCCCACGCGTACGCACGCACGTCTCACCACTTTCGAGGGGCAGGGGCCCTACGAGGATCGCACACACTCCAGAGAGTTTAGGCGAGGCGCCCAGCGTGCAGACGCCGCTCGCAAGACAGCGGGAATGGTGCACACCAGAGGGGGCCTGATCCAACCCCCGCATCGACTTTCTTCGCGCTTGCTCGACCTCCTTCTTCCCCAACACCTAGACCCGACGTGAAACGAGGTAGTTGCCCGGTGATCCTCGACGCGTCACCCACTCCATGAGAAGACAGACAAGAACCTCGGCATCGGACAGAGACTCGAGGTACTAGCATTTCAGGTTTTTTGAATTATTGCATTGTTCCACACACTTGAATAGAAAGATTGCTTTTGACTGTTTGACTTTGATCATCCACTTTTTTCATCAGTTTTGGTCATACGAGTTTGCACTTTTCTACTGACACATAGGTTAAGAATCTACTTCTCAGCTTAGATCATAAGAAGAGGAAAACAAAAATGAACAAAATGATTGAGGAACAGTTTAGGAGATATGAAGAGCGAATTAAAGAAATATAAATAAACACAAATGAATATATAAAATCAAAAATTTGGTATCGTCATGATATTAATGCAAACAATAAATGCAATATCTGACACTATCGAGCTAATGGGCATAAGCATTAAAGATGTAAAGGAAGTAGTGGATTCCGAGATTTCATAATTGAAATATAAGGTTGACTTGTTGACTAGCCAAGTTAAGGACCTACAAGTATTCAAATGTGATAATGAGCATGAGGTAAAAGTCCAAGGCATATCTGCACACAAATAGTCTTTAGGTCTTAGAAGACCCACGCTTAGAGTGATACCTAGGAAATCAAGTCGGGTTGAGAAGAGACCTATATGTTGCTTTTGGTGCGATCAGTTTGGACATATGTTTTGGGACTGCATAGCATATGAGTGTGCATGCAAACATAGACTTAAGTGAACATGAAGGAAAAATTTGTAAATATCAAGAGAAAATACCTTTACCTTTGAATGTAGGAAAAGGTGGAATGAGAGAATATTTTGAAGAGACTAAAACTAGATCGAAACCAATTCAAAGAGTGTGGAAACCAAAAAGACTTAAGAATAGTAAATCTGATGAACGAAAGATCCTAATATCTACTAAGAGTCAAGAGAAATCTATTGAAGAAACCAAAGGTAGACAAATCAAGGTCGAGAAACATAATATTGAAGAGATATTGAGAGAACAAATAGAAATTGACCATAGAAGAGAATCTGATAAGAAATGCAAAAGAAATCAAAGAAAGAGCAAGATGTATATGTGTCATTTGATCCAAAAATTTTAACTAATGAGAATCTTTTTGATGAAGAGAAAGTTACGAAATTACAATCCCAATTAAACCTTGATAAACAGATTGAACAAGAAAAGAGTAAACAAGAAACTCAAGCAAGCTCAAGACATGAAAAACAAGTGAATGAAGCAGAGAAACAATTGATCGAGGATATTATTATGCAAATTGAGGGGAATGTAAAGACGACTTCAAAGACTTCTAAGAGTTTGAAGAAGAATAGAAGAAGTAGAAATTTAACTTTCCAAGAGATATTTACAAATATTGAATGATGATTTACAAAGAGTTATAATGAAACATAGGAAAATGATCAAGAGCTAATGGATGATTGATGATAATAATTGATGATGAAAATGATGATGATTGATGGTTTATTGATGATTGATTAATGATTGAATGATGATGGTTAATGATTAGTGATGATTATTTATGATGATTGATGATGATGAATGATAGTGATTGATGTTGAAAATGATGGATAATGATGGTTTATGATGATGGATGATGATGAAAGATGATTTATCATCATTGATGATGATCATGATTATGGCAAATATGATGATGATGATGATATTGGAGGATAGTGATGACACTGAGGTTGATGCTGATGAAGAATGATAGATCATGAAGATGAAGAAAAGCTGGATCAATCAATGATGAAGATGGATTAAAATGATCAGGTGAAATGTTTCCAATTTGAAATCTATTTTCTCTTTGATAGAGCATATGCATTGCATTTTTGTGTATGATAAAGATATGTATGAATTTAAGAAAATCATGTAGAATGAAGATAGCAGATATCTATTATGGGTTTGCATGAAGCATGAAGGACTAGAAATTATTTGAATGAATCAGTTAGCAGACTAGAGACTTTTGAGAGTGAAACCTTGGGAATGTGATGGCATGCTTAGACTGAGTGCATGTATATGCAGATTGATTTGAACACTTAGTTAGTGGGATTCTTTGGGTCGTACTATCTGTTTCTTGCGAGATCTTACCTCCATATGGATCATGAGTTATAGAAAGACATTCATACTCAAGCCAGCTTATATGTGTGTGTATGTTGTTAGTGCGCTGCGATGGGCTAGTAGGCAGGTGGAAACCACCTTCGTCGGGTGATCAAGGCCACGAGCTGTAGCTAGTTTCGTCGTAGGCCTGACCTATCTATTGTCATGCGCATGCATGTGTCAGTAGGCGGGTGGAGTCACTCTGGCTGAGTGGTCAGAGCCACCAGCTCACGTCGATTTCATGCAGGGTTGATGTTCTGTATGTCGTGCACTATGTCGGGTCGGCAGATAGGTGCGGTAAACTTGGCCGGGCGGACAAGTCCATGAGTCGCACCCGATTTCGACATAGGTTGATTTGTGAAAATGAAAATAAAAAGAAATGCTGAGTTGAGCTGAAGAGAAAAAGAAAAATAAAATGAAAAAGAAAAAGAAAAAGGAAAGAGATCTAATGGAGAGTTGGACAAGTAGGAGATAAATAGTAAAAATCGAGTTATATTCTACAAACAGAGCTCGTAGAAACATAAGTATATGCTAGTACTTAGAATGAACAGTTGGATCTGAACCAGTTGAACGAACAGAGGATCTAGAAAGCCAATGGTTTATTCATGTGATTACTTGTCAGATTGTAGACGCAGAAACATAGTATGATGTTTGTGAAGCTTGAATCTACCTAATTTTCTAAAATTCGTACTAATCTTTATAAAGCTGCATGGACTGCATGAGATCACATTTTGTTTTTTGAAAAGAAAAACATAAAAAGCAAAAAGATTTTTCAAAAGAACACTGATACGTTTCTATTGGATCTTTCAGGTTGGCCCATCGGGACGATGTGCAGGTTTAGGGGGGGGGCAAATGTCGGGATGAAATGCCGCAGGGAGTGTGCATTAATTTTTTTGAAAGTTGATTGATTTTATGAGTTTTGTGTGATGTTTTGATCGAGAGAGGGGTATATTTTGTACATGTTTTGGCTGATTTATTTGCTTGTGTGATATGAAACCATGTGAGTTTTGTAAATAATCCATGAAGCTAAGTCTAGCCCCATGGAAACCCTAGGTTGGAACCTTAATTTTGTCATTTACCATAAGTCTAGCCATTGGAATTTATTTAATTTGTGTATAAAGTGTGAAAGCAAACCTTAATTTAAGAAAAATAAAAAGAGAAAAAGAAAAAGGGACCAAAAATTGAAAAAGAACAAGAAAAATAAAAAGAAGAAAAACTAGAAATAGAAGTAAGAGATGAGATTTTCCCAAAATAGAAAATGATCATTCAAGATGATTTTGGAAATAGAAAGTTAGACAAGGAGGTTAGAAGATTCTAGAGAAGTTCTAGACAGGGGAAGACCTATAAATAGGTGCCCTAGCCTCATTTGTTTCTCCTCGTGGATCTTCTTGGTGCATCTATTCTCCAGGTATTTGATTTTGCATGGACTATTGAAGTAAAGTGAAGTAAAACTATTGCCGAAGAAGACTTGAAGAGAAGCTTTGATTGAAGACTGGAGACCCAAAGTGAAGAAAAGATCCATCCGCGAAGACTGAGGACCAAAGATTCGAAGAGAAGAACTATCCGCAAAGGTTCTGAAGACCGACGAGCCACGAGGGCGACTTCCTGCACTATAGCGGGAGGCCTACATCATATCCAGTCGATCCGCACTGTAGCGGCGGCATTTATTTGTATTTACCTGTTCTGCACTGTAGTGGATTTTTGTATCGCAGACCTGCAGTGTAGCCGGCATCACTCTATCATTCACTTTTATTGGTCGACTGCCGTTACTTTTTTATCGCATCATTGAGCTTCGTCTGCATCCCGTGTATTACTGCTATATCCGATTGTCTCTTTCCCGATGCCTACGGTCCCACATGTACGCACACACGTCTCACCACTTTCGAGGGGTAGGGGCCCTATGAGGATCGCACACACTCCAGAGAGTTTAGGCGAGGTGCCCAGTGCGCAGACACCGCTCGCAGGACAGCGGGAACGGCGCACACCAGCGGGGGCCTGATCCAATCCCCGCACCGACTTTCTTCCCGTTCGCTCGACCTCCTTCTTCTCGACAACGCTGCTGCAAAGAAATGACTATATCTAAAAAAGAAGAACAGAACTATCCAAAGGAGTTCTACTAGACTTGTAGCATATTTCAAGACGCTTATACTGGCGAACCGAAACTTGTATATATCTTTGGCACAAAAAGACCAAATATCCTACAAAGCACTGTGATAGTGTGCTTGAAGGCCGAAACAAGCTCAAATCGTGATTTCGGTACTACACAGCAAAGTTGATTTGATCTCTGAAACACCTTGAGTATGCTCACCAAATTTCATGCAATTCTGAGACTGCGATTGGAGAGGTGTAGAAAATGCCGTAGATGAAGTGGTGACCTGCTCTGATATCAGTTGTTGGAGCTAGATGTCAAGAAAAGCATGTGAACAACATAAGAAAGACGAAGAAGCTTGGAGCATGACACACAATACTGAATGTATTACCACTAGAATGTACAAAGATAAGTAACCCATTAGGGGTATAGGCATATACACAAACCCAGGGAGAAAAACCTCCTAAAGAGGGAAAAAAGTGCCCCGACGGTCCTAGTGTGTTCACACACATCACTACCTAAATATATCAACAAACCTTACTTTAACTTGAGCAAGTCAAATCCAAAATTAAGGTAGTCTAACTTAGGACACTTTTCTCAAAGATTTTTTGCTTTACGTTCTTAGGAATTATCAATTATGAGCAATTTGTAACTTTTCTTTTTAGAGTGTGCTAAACTCTATGAAATTCATTAAAGTTATACTATGTAACTTGAATAAAACTACAAATGAATAAGTCAACTTAGACTTAGCAGCTTTTGAAGATTGAATGGGTTCTTGTATGGGACATCTATCTAGGATGTTTGATTTAGTTACCTTGTTCCAACTGGACAACCTTGATATTTCTTGAAAATATTAAGATACTCTATTTGAATCACATCCAAAAGCTTCAAAAAGCAGACGAAAGAACTAAACTATGTACAAGCAATTCAAGCTTCTAAGATGCCTTTAACTAATTAGAATAAAACTCTATGTGATTCAAGACTTTCACTTCGAAGATCTATTTCAGAAAGGTATTGGATCATTTTATCTTATATTTAAGAGAAGTAAATCGAATTCTCAAAAAGAATCTTGGAGCAAATCTACACATCATCATCCAAGATACTAGCACAATAATAAAACATTAGTGTGCCGATCCACTAAGGTTCCGTTGATGACATGCTTACTCATAACACTAATGCTTCACTTGAGACAAAGTTACTATTCGCTTTATTCAATCTCTTTATAACTTTCTTTCTTGGAATGAAATTTTTGTGCATTACTTTGAGTGAAGAGATTGAATTTCCCGAGTTACATTAGGAACTCAATACTAACTTAGTCTATCAAATGTTGTTTGAAAGGACCTTGAACCTTTGAACCTGAACTCCATTTAGAGCTTGGACTTGGTGAAGTTTTCTAGAAAACTTATGTGAGAGTAAAAACTATCCTTCATTTCTTTATCCTTTCATCTAGTCTTGTAAGTAATTTAACTTAATCCACTTTCCCAAGAAAGAGATAACCTGATTGATGCTTTTTATGAATCTTGAGTTCTATTTTGTTTTTGCACATCCAAGAAAAAATCTCAATGGGAGTTAGCATTCCACTCTCCCATACTAGTGGAAACTTTCTCCAATCCATCAAAATACATCTCGAATGTGGCCTTCTATTTATGTATTTTAAATGCTCTCATGATCCTTTATCGAAGCCTTCTTGGTGCCAATATTGAGAGCTAAGATGAAGGTGTTATATTCTCTTTATCCACCTACTACTTCTTGAAAAGAACTTTTGAGTACAACATCTAGGGTATGTCTAGACCCTTTCACCTCTTTATGCCTTGATTTTGGGAAGAACTATTTCCAAAATCCAATCCGTCTTAGGTTTTTATGCTTGAAGAGGTAACGTGCATGAGTTTTTCATGAGCTTTATTGCCAACAATTCTGTAAACTTCAAAGCAGTTCCGATTGCAACTTCTTGGATAAGATTTTCCAAGCCTTGATTAGTTCTTATTGATCATGCAAAAATCCTAATATCTCTTAAAGTGTCTAAAGCTTGTTGTCTTATTGTAGGATTTTAGAGGTATTTTCCTCAAGTCTACTCTAAGCATGTGCTCATGCCGTTCAAATTCCAAAGCTTTGAATCTCTTCAAGATTGACACACCTATGGGCTACATCAATCATTAGGTATCCATGGTTTGGGACTCCTAAGGAACTACTTCCTATCAAACTAGCTTGAAGAATTTCCTTCTCACTACTAGGAATTATAAACTTTTGGATGATACTCTGAAGGCTTATTGCTTGGGTTGTGTTCATTTCTAGAGTGCCAAAATAAAGGATTAATATCACCATAGGACGTCTTTTCCTATCTCATCATGGAAGTTTGACATCAACTTTAATTTATATAAGACATTTATTACTTTGCTTGAGTTTGGAACAAAAACTATTATCATTGGTCAGTCTATCTTCGCTTCTTGTGTACTTTAAACATATTTCGATAACCCACTATGGTTGCATAGTTTAAAGTAAAATTTTCTATAGGTGATTGAATCAATGTAAAATAAAATATTAGCACAAAATTTCCTTCTTTATCACTGAAGAATCATCTGAATTCTTTACTAGAAGTGATAGCTTGCTGATACCTTGGAAGACCTCAATGAATAAGGTTCGCAAGGAGCTTGTCCAAAAGATACACTTGTCCAATCTTCTTCTTTAGCTATGAAAACCAAGGTATAACTTATAATTTTATTTTTCTAAAGCTCAATTATATGTAATATTCATCCTTGTCTTCAAAGACATATAAATCACTTTATAACTGAATATTGACATATCATTGCTCTCATTCACTTAATATGTCTTCAAAGACATATAAATCACTTTATTATTGAATATTGTCATATCATTCCTCTGATCATTCAAAGAATCATTTCTGGATTCCTTATGTATGAATGTAACACAAAGTGATACTCTGAATTAGTGTATCTATACTTGAGCATCTAGAAGGCTAATGCTGTGATCCTTGTACTAGGTGGACCTTGTTCAAAAGATTTCATGTTTGAACATATTTGATCGGTCCAAAGATCCATTACATTGGAGTTTCAACAGACCTTTAATGTTAAAACGTTATTGTGTAAGAGATATGCTTGAATGTTTAAGTACGAATGCTACTTTCTAGAAGCATCCACTTGAGTTAACTCGAGTTGACTGGGACACTTGGCACACATGCAGTTACATGGCGGACACTTGGCTGGCTAGTATCCACCTGCCCAAGAAGGCAGTCCCCTAGAGAGAGCTATATATAGAGGCATTTGGTTGGAAGGAGAAGGATATCTCTAGCATGTGGTGGTCTTAATTTCATAGTTTGTTGCACATACATTAAGCATGCATTCAAGTAAAAGGAATATGGATGCAAGAAAAGATGTATGACATTCCAAATACAGGTACTAATTAGAATAGAATCTATTTAGTTAGGAGGTAAAGAGACCTTCAAGGGAGATTGGAATCAAGCCAACCTTGAATGGAACTTATGCATTTAAACTAGAGTATTTCATCATCTTATAAGACATGAATGACACAAATTCTAGAGACTTTAGACCTAAAATCACAAAGACTTGATGGGAACTTTATTGGCATGAATCATCATCATATAAAGTGTGAGAATAGTTAAGTCTTTCTATATTATTCCATAAAGATAAGTATACACTTTAAACTAAGTATGGAAGAGTACACAAGAAGTTTCCAGATTTATTTTAAGTATTTGAGATTCTTAAATAAGAATACCTGATAATCATGAACAGACCACAAGCTTGGTCTCAAGTCCACTCTGGCAAGATCTTTGAAAATAAACATCTCAAAAGAAAGGCTAGCACTTTGGAACATTATAACTTTCAGTGATATAAAACCCAAAGTTGGGGAGTAAAACACATGGCTAAGATTTTGATCAAGTATCTCAAAAGAAAAAGCTTTGGTAATTCTAATTCATGACCTTCATTAAGCCTAATGGTCCAAGCAGTTAGAGACTACTTGGTATTCTTGAATACATGCTAGAGAGATCCTTCTCCTCCCAAAAAAATGCCTCTATATATAGCTCTCTCCAGGGGATTGCCTTCTTGGGCAGGTGGATACTAGCCAGCCAAGTGTCGGCCATGTAACTACATGTGTGCCAAGTGTCCGAGTCAACTCGAGTAAACTCTAGTGGATGCTTTAAGGCTCTAGATCTCTTTGGGCAAAATACTCTCCTCATGTTTCCCATGGGGATTGAACCCTAGACCTCCTCCTTCACATCCTTGAGACTTAACCACTAAGCTAAGTGGATCACTTGTTCACAAGAGCACAAGACCTCCGAGTAAGTCTAAACTCGAGATCTTTGGTCATACATACGGATCACCAAATGGTGTCCAACTTTAGATCTGTCTGAACTGACCGGACCCCTAGATCATAAACTACTTTATTACAGTTGCAAAGAATCAAATCTAATGACCATAACTCATGCAAATGCATGTCCTTACATGCTTTGCATGCATGTACTTCATGCATCTAGGTTTTGCACAACACTACTTATGCTTCCATTTAATATTCAACATGGTTATGGACATGATTTTGTGCATCTAGAATCTCCTCAAATAGAAGAAAACCTTATGGTGTGTGTACAACTATTCCTTGAACTTGAATTTGTGCAATAAACCATTATTTTGAAAAGAGAAAATGCACAAACATTCTTTCCTATTTTCATGCATGAAGTAGAACGTAGCTTATAAATGCATGCAATTGCTTGTAGTGCTTCACTCACTTCTTGCATTTGATTGAACAATCTTCAACACTTGAAACTCTAATATATGCTTCAATTTCTAATTAATGCGAAAGGGATGAAAACTATGACAAAGAGATATTGAAACCAAGCATGAATTAAAGAGTATTTAGCTTCAAAAATAGCTACTTCCATTCGTTATTCCATGAGAAGACATATTCTTTCCATGCTTGAGGCTTCATTTGAAAAGCTTAGCCATCCAAATCCATGTGTTTGTAGAAGAACCATCCTTCATACTCCTCGGTACTTCTTCAAAAGGTGACTATTGAGAACGAATTCTCTACCCAAACGTGCTTAATGTCCTCCAATTCCAAATATTTTTATATCATGGAAAGCTTACTAAAAGAGATTTCTAAAAAGATTAAAAAGACATGATAAATGAACACTCGAGTAAAGTGAAATCCAATCTAAGATCTATTTGAATCGGCTAGATACTTAATTCATGGACTTACTATGGAGTGCATGAGGGTTGATTTATCTCTATAGAGACATACTCACTTTATACTTTTCACTAAGGATGATTCCATTAGTGTGGATGAATCATATACACCCATACATAAGGATTGGTTGGGTACGCATTTGTTTATGTAAGAAAATGATTTTAACCCTACGATGATTCCATTAGTGTGGATGAATCATATACACCAATACATAGAGATTGGGTACACAGTTGTTATGAACATTTAAAAAAAGGATTTTAACCCTAGGAAGGAATGTATTTTCTCCACTCTTCACCTGATAATCCTTCATTCTTTATGGCGATTGTTCTCCAGCTTTTATTAAAATGTAAATGATTTAGGATTGTGCATAAGTTTTATATATATATATATATATATATATATATATATATATATATATATATATATATATATATATATATATATATATTCTTCTCTATACTTGAGGATCATCGTGCAACAGCTTGTGTACGAACTCAATGCATATATATATACATATATATATATATATATATATATATATATATATATATATATATATATATATATATATATATATATATTCTTCTCTATACTTGAGGATCATCGTGCAACAGCTTGTGTACGAACTCAATGCAATCTTCTATAAAGTCTACAAAAGGACGACAGTATTTACACTGTTCTACGCAGCATCAACTACTAGTTGGAAAATCATTCATGTCCATTAAACTGTGGAATAACCAGATTACCTTCTTTATTCCCGTTTCGCCTTCCTTTAAGTCTGCATATAACCGACTGTAGATATTCTGAAAACAAAGTATGGAGGTACTTCAAGATATTTCCATATTCGTGTCACAAGCACGTCACGGGAAAGATCATAAAGTTCAGCCTGTGGATGGACCTCAAATAAGCCATACCTATTTTGACCTGCACAGTCCAGATAATCGTTGACACGAGGATGAAATGGAGCTCACAATACTTTCACAATTATCTTTACAATCATTGCTAGCAGTTTGACATCATTCTTGATTCATGTTAATCTCTGAGAGTCGCAGCTATATAGAAGAAGATGCATAATCTGTGTGATCGCAAGCGCAAAAACGAACGTAGTAGGGCTTCTCTCTGTATCATTTTCGTAGGTGAGCTATGGATCGCAAGTCCCGCCTGCATGCTCTCGTGCTTCTGTGCCTTATGCTCATAAGCCAAACCGCTGCCGTTCTTCGCTACGATTACTATGATAACACATGTCCTGACGTTGAGAACATTGTCCGCTCCGCCCTCATCCCTGTCTTTCTCGACGTCAGAGCTCCGGCGGCAATGATCCGACTTCTGTTTCACGACTGCCAGGTTGATGTAAGTGATTCTGCATGTAGTAGATGAGAACATGCTGCACTACTGCAACCAACATGTGCATGAAGAGCTTGTTTCTATGATAAATTGACATGCGTCAATCACGAGTTTGCCTATGTGATATATTTCCTGAGTCTTCAAAGTTGCCATCAGGGATGTGAGGCATCAATACTCTTGAATAAGGGCACCGATGGAACGAGAGAGACAGACTCGCCTTCCAACCTCGGGATCAGAAAGCTTAGCGCCATCGATAAGGTGAAGGTGCAACTAGAGGCAGTCTGTCCGCAGACAGTCTCCTGCGCCGATATAATCGCCCTTGCTGCTAGGGACGCCGTTGCACGTAGCGGTGGCCCCGACATCAGAATGCCTCTTGGCCGACTTGATGGTTTTGAGGCAAGCTCCGCTGCCGCCACGCAAGCATTACCACCAGCCACCATCAGTGCCTCCGGCGCCGTTCGTCTCTTCGAAGCCATGGGCATGAACTTGGATGAGAGCGTTGCAATGCTTGGTCGGTATACTACTGGCGGTGGTATCTTGGCTTTCGCAAAGGCACGCTCGCATGACCTTCTTCTGTGTGTTGTAATTGTGTGATTGTGCAGGTTCGCATACTGTTGGGGCGGCGCATTGTACGAACTTCGTCGACCGTTTGTATCCGCAGCTAGATCCGGATCTCGGCCCGGTCTTCGGAGCTTCCTTACGGGCGCGATGTCCTAACCGCTCAGATCCCGCAATCAACCTTCTTGGATTTCTTGACACTACCTTCCTGCGCTTTGACAATTCGTACTTCAAGAATGTGCTCAACCATCGCGGTCTGCTCAGCGTAGACTCCGCTCTAGCCTACGACCCCACAACCCGTCCTGTAGTCGAAGCCTTTGCGAATGATGAAGGTGCCTTCTTCAGGGCCTATGCGTCAGGTCTTGTGAAGCTCTCCAGCTACAGGGTGCTCTCTGGAAGCCAAGGCGAAGTCCGTGTCAATTGCGGAGTTTCAAACAGGTGAGAAGTTTCAGGCTAGAGCTCCTTTCTGAGAGAAGACCGTGCTGCATATTACAGACATCCGTTTCAAGATGACACCCTCATTGCGCATGAAAAGCATGACATGCTCAGGAAACAAAGCTTCCCATTACAAAATCGGCGTATTTCATGACTATCATCGTGGGTATGTGTATCAAAAACGTTACTTAAGCTCCTTCAGTATGCTGCTGGTTTACATTCATAAAGTAGAAGTTTTTAATGCTTCGTGTGATGCTCTTTTGGATGATTTTACCAATATTTATGGATGAGTTTACCAATAGCGATATCAAATGTAACATTTTATTACTTATAAATTCTATATCCAGTCTATTCATAAAAATATCGCATATTATTGTCAAATTTTTTTTTTCTTAAATGGACGTTCAATCGAAGTCTATTCCCTCGAGTTTTAATTTTGTAATTGCAACTATACAAGTGAATGAGCATAGTATCCGTGGGACCTCTCGTATCCCACAAAATAGAGGTTAGACAAAGAGAGAACTTGATTACAATTGGTTTGATTGACCTAAACCATTACATGTTCAGCATGAAGCTTGAATCTTGGAGCTCCGCTTCAAGAGGCCAAAGTTCAACCAACTCCTCTTGTGGACACTATTGACAAGTTCTTGTACAATAACGTATTTCTATAATTAAAGTTGTACTTAGTTAAAGTGGATTCAATAAAAAAAGAGGACCGATCTTGTTCTCACTCAACAACTCGGAAAAGAAAGAATACGGAAAACGTGAAAAAAAAAGAAAGGAAAAAAAATAATTAAATAAAAGAAATATTATATATATATATATATATATATATATATATATATATATATATATATATATATATATATATATATATATATATATATATATGTGTATGTATGTAAAGATCATCATGCAACAGCTTGCGTACAAACTCAATGTAATCTTCTACAAAGTCTACGAAAGGACGACCGTCTTTACACGGTTCTACGCAGCAGCAACTAGTTGTTGGAAAATCATGCATGTCCATTGAAATGTGGAATAACCAGATTACCTTCTCTACTCCCTTTTTGCCTTTCTTTATCTGTGCAGATTGTAGAATGTAGATATTCTGGAAACAAAGTATATTGAAATCCAGCGGGTGAGTGAAAGTGCCTTGTATTCCTAGGCAGATGGCCAGGGTTCAAGTCTCGTCTGTGGTTGGATGCCTCAGAATTTCCCAAGAAGGATGCCTCTACCTTACGAAATTGGGTGTGTGTCTTTCCAATTCATTGTACTTTCAAAAAGATAAAAAAAAAAAGAAAAAACAAAGTATGAAGGTGGTTCTAGATATTTTCCATATGGTCTCACAAGCACGTCACGGGAGAGATCTTAAAGTTCGGCATGTGGATGGACCTCAAATAAGCCATAGCCATGTGACCTGCACAGTCCGGATAATCGTTGACATGATGATCAAATTGAGCTAACAATACTTTCACAATTATGTTTACAATCATGGCTTTATATCATTTCTAGCAGTCTGACATCATTCTTCATTCACGCTGATCCCTGCATTAACTAATAGTTTGTGTGATCTCAAGCGGAGAAACGAACGTAGTAGGGCATCTCTCTGTATCATTTTCGTAGATGGAGCTATTGAACGTAGTAGGGCATCCCTCTGTACCTGCTCATAAGCCAAACCGCCGCCTGTCTTTGTCGACGTCAGAGCTCCGGCGGCAATGATCCGACTCCTTTTCCACGACTGCCAAGCTGATGTAAGTAATTCTGTGTGTAGTAGATGAGGACATGCCGTACTTCTGCAACCGAAGTGTGCATGAAGAGCTTGTTTCTATGATAAATTGACAAGCGTCCAATCACTAGTTTGCATATGTGATGTATTTCCTGAGTATAACATTAAGAGTATTAGGTGCTACACTAGAGTACATTCGCCCGAGGCTTTTATTTTGATTTTTAAACATCTAATTCATAAATTTAAAAAGATTTTTTATTTTAAACATATGATAATAAGCACGATTATGATGGACAGAGTCTGAATTTCTCCTTGTTCGTGTGTTCGCAGAAACCTATATTCACAACATACTAAATTTCTTATCCTCATATATAGAAAAATATATAATAAAGACACTCCCCAAACTCAGCACGCTAATGCGAGTTTATGCATCCACGGGTTTGTAAAACATGAACATGCAAAAACGTCATCATAACAATAACAGCGTAACCATAACTTGCATGAAGCTGAGTAGCATCATAACCATAAGCTATGATGAGCATGGACTTGGGGAACGCTAATTGTGCAGACTTGTACATGCATAGACCTGTACAATATGAGATTGCATAACAATAATCTAAACAGTAAAACTATAACCATAACCTACATGAACTTCAATAGCAGCACAACCACAAACTTATATCATAAAAATATGAACCTATAAAATCATAATCATCCAGGCACATGCATGCAGATACTTGTACAATATGCACATACATATCTGTAAACATAAAAATAAAAGTATAACCATGATCTACATGAGCTACAATAGAATCACAACCATAAATGTGTGCATGCCATAAGAACATGAACCTACAAAATCATAATCATACAAATCTCTGCATGCATACACCTATGCAAATTGAGTTATAAGCATAATGATAACAATAAAACCACAACAATGATTTTCATGAACTACAACAACAACATTATCATAAGCTTGTGTCTGCCTTTCGAATAAAATCATAATAATAAATTTGTACATAATGACATAGTAGAATAACCTCGTAACCATAGACTGCAG
>CM035422.1:154295006-154545006 GCA_020310875.1 Ceratopteris richardii
TTTGTGAGTCTTGATTGGTTCTCTTTGAATGTTTTCTATATGTTCCCAAGAATGAATGATGATTTCATACCCTTTCACAAGCATAACCAAACATGCTTGACTTCAAATTCTTCATGATCATCAATGTTGATAGGACGTGAATGACTAGGTATCTCCCCATTGAATGGTGAAATCTGATATTGTTCCAACATGGATACATGAAAACTAGATGTATTGTCATGGTAGTCTCTAACTAGAGCTTGAAGGTAGCGAGATTAATCTTAACAAAGATGGTGAAATGAACAAACCTTTGATGTTCTGGCTTTGGAGAGGGCCTTGAAGTTTGGAAATCTGTTTTGAGTGAAGACACTTTAAACCCAATTTGGTAGGATGCATTTTGGACACAATGCTGATATTCATAATACATACATTGTTCTTGGGCTCTATGAATCTATCTCTTGAGTTGTTAGTGAATATCAATGAGGAACTAGGAATTATCCTTGGTAGCTCATTCATTGACCTGATTTGAGAGTTATATATCCATCCTTCGATGTTTTCCATAATTTCCAAAGAAGGAAGTTTGCTTGGTAGAAGTATGAATGCTTTTTTTACACACAAACTCTCCAAAGTGCAAAAGCTCAAAAAAATAATGTTGATGATAGTTTATGGTGTAAGAAAGAGACTATTCTAGGACTTCATTCACTCATTTTGTTTTTCCATCAATTTGTGGATGATTGGCTATGGATTGTTTAATTTGAACACCAAGGGGATTTCTAAGATTATTCCAAAAGCTGGATATTAATTGGTGACCTCAATTACTGACAATATCATTTGGAAATCCATGAAGCTTGAAGATGTATCCAAGAAGAAATCTAGCAATGGCTATACCTATGATTGCCTTGGTAATTGGAATGAAGTGTGCCATCTTTGTGAATCTATCCACTATAACAAGAGTGAGATTTAGTTATCGACTCTTGGTGGGTCTGTAATGGAATCCATAGATAATGAAGACCATACTCTTTGTGGAGTAGATAAAGGTTGCAAGAGACCATGAGGTCTATGGCATGGTACCTTAGATCTGTTGCAAGTGTCACATATAAGGATATGTTCTTTGACTTCCTTCCACATTTTTGGCCATCACAAATCCCTTCTTATGAGTTATATTTTCCTTATTCATTCCAAAATGTCATGCTGCAAGGTTATTATGATGTTGATAAAGTACTTGGGATCTAGGATTTCTTGCAACAATATACAATAGGTTCTTACAGAATTGTATCCCATTGTCTCCCTAGAACTCATTTGCTTAATGAAATTTACCATCTTGAATATTTTGCTTTATTTTATAAAACAACTTTTCATATGGTAGAGTATCACGAATGAAATGAGCCAAGAGACAATATTCTTGATGGCTTGAAGTGATAGTTGCTAATTGGAGATTTTCAAGCTTGACTAATACAATCTCTTCTTAATCAAAAGCCTCTTTGTCTTTCTTTTGTTGAAGGGAAGATCCTCTTGAAAATGCATTGGACTTACATTGCTGGTGTCCTTGATGATATGTGATGACAAAATCAAACCTTGGTATAAAGTTACTCCATCGAACGTGCCTCCTATTGACAATGTAGGTGTTCATAAAGTGTTCTAAATTCTTGCAATCTTTGTACACTAAAACTTTATGGGCTCATGCATAGATGTGTTGGAATCAATGTCATGGTCCAAGATTCCTGAGGATATCGCATTACAATTCTTTTTGTAGATTCATACACAACAAAACCAATGGCAGTGCGTGGAGGATTTGTTTTTGAAAAGCAAAAAGTATGGCGGTCGTTTTTGCTTTTGATATTAGAATTGAGATTGAAGACAAGTTGGATGGATCCTCTCATTATCCCATGTGGAGTTTCATGATGATGAGTAGTTTAGTGAGAAAGGATTTATGGAGTACCGTCAATGGATCCTTAACAAGAGCTAGACGAGAAGGTGAAGAAGGATCCACATCAGCTTGAAAAGGTGCTGGAGTTACTATTACAGAACCAATAGAAGAAGAGGTAACGACTTTGACATCGAGAGTCACAGGTAGGTCTTTACCTACAGTTCCTCCTACTAAAGATCAGGCAAGATGGGATGCTAGAGATGCCTTAGCACTTTCAGTCATAGAAATGAGTGTTAAAAAGCATATTCTACCATAGATCAGATCTTGCAGAAGTTCTAGACAAGCTTGGTTGAAGCTTGAGAATCTTTTTCAAAGCAGAAATCCTGTTAGGAAAGCTCACTTGAGGAGACAACTAGCAAATACAAGGATGAAAGCTGGTGAGTCAATTCAAACCCACATTACTAGACTCGTTGACTAGAGAGATCAACTTCTAAATGAACTAGTTGAAGTATCAAATGAAGAAATGGTAAATACAATGATTAATTCACTTCCTATCTCATATCAGTCTTTCATAATCACTCTTACCCTTACCACAAGAGATAGAGAAGTTACATTTGAAGAGTTAGAATTCTGGTTAGTTCAAGATGAAGATAAGTTGAAGGGAATGGAAGACAATGAAGAAGCAATTTTGTCTTCATCAAAGGATAAAAGGAAGAAGAAGGATAGGAAGGAAAAGCAATCCAAGAAGGAAAGTAGGTCCCTTTCACCTTCTACTTGAGATTCTATTTCTACTACGTCTAAAGAGAAGTCTTCTCAGAAAAAGGAAGTAATATGTTTTTACTGCAAGAAACCTAGACATATTAAGTTAGCATGTTATAAAAGGATTGCAACAGAAAAGAAAAAGGCATCAAGTAATGTTGTAGAAGAAGATAAAAAAGGGAAATCTCAAGGTGATTCTTATGCATGTACCCAATCTTCATCACTGGTGGAAGATATGAAGCTATGGCATGAAAGATTTGGACATATTAGTTTATCAAAGATAGAGGTATGGTTGAGAGTTTACCCTCATTCGAGCTACCTGATAATTCAGTTATATGTGAAGGTTGTCTTGAAGGTAAGATGCATAAACTACCTTTCAAGAAACATGGTCATATTACAACTACCAGGAAATTGCAGATTATTCATTCAGATGTGAATGGACCTATGAGAGAAGACTCTATTCAAGGTTTTATGTATTTTTTTCTATTTTTTGATGACTTTACAAGATAGTACTCATGTATCTATGGTCTTAAGTTGAAGTCAGAAGTCTTTCCTATGTTCAAGAAGTTTGTAGCTATGGTTGAAAATGAAAGTGAGGAAACTATTTAGATTCTCAGAAGTGATAAAGGTGAAGTTATTCTTTCAGGTAATGCTTATATTGCTAAAAATAAGGTTTATCATAAAGAAGCAAAAATTCCAGAGTTCATTAGTGTATGAGTATGGAATTTTTAGAAAGGTTTTGGATGTACATGTTTAGCCATATGAGGAGGGAGTTAAAATTCCTAAGATTCAAGAAAAAGTTGAAGAAAGAGGAATTTCACAACCTTCTACAAAGTCGGTTCTACAAGAGACTTTGATTCCAAAAATGGAAGAAGTTAGAGTTCTAGAAAGTCCTAGTACCTCGGCAAGACAAGTTCGAGAACCTGTGGAAGCTGAAAGTTCAGAAAGAGTTTCACCAGTGTATAAGGATACACCTAGCTAGTTATATTAGAGTTGGAAAGATAGTGGTATAAAGACTTTTACTGGAAGAACAAGGGGTTAGACTAGACAACAACAACAAGATCATGTAAGAACGATAAGTCAGACTAGACAACAACAACAAAGAGATTACGTAAGTTTTGCTGATGTCTTTGAGATTCATGATATTTTGGCATTTACGACTGTTGAAGATGAACCTTCATGCGTTAAAGATGCACTTAGCATTCCTATTTGGAGAAAATCTACGCAAGAAGAGATTGATTCTATTCATAAGAATCAAACTTGGCAGCTATGTGAGTTACTAGAGGGAAAGAAGGCTATAGGTGTAAAATGGATCTTCAAAATCAAAAGGAAAGCAGATGGTACTATTGATAGATACAAGGCCAAGTTAGTTGTCAAAGGATATGCACAACAAAAAGGTATTGATTATGATGAGACATTTGCTCCTATGTTTAGGATGACTATTATTAGGTCAATACTTGCTCTAGCAGCACATTTTGGTTGGCATATATATCAACTTCACATTAAGACTGCTTTTCTAAATGGTGATTTACATGAGGATGTGTATATTGAGTAGCTAGAAGATTTTGAAGAGACAGGTAAAGAACACTTAGTGTGTAAGCCTATAAAAGCTTTGTATGGTTTAAAACAAACACCTACAGCATGGTATCAAAAGATACATACATATCTTTTATCCATTGGTTTCCATAACTTAGATGCAGCTGCAGCTCTTTATGTCAAAGCTAAAACAGGTATGATGATTCAGCAATCATTTTTGTGGATAATATTATAGTCATATGTCCCAGAGATGAAGATTTGCAAATGTTCAAAGAACAATTGAAGCAAACATTTGATGTGACTGATTTAGGCATTTTGCATTATTATCTAGGGATTCAAGTTCTATTTCAAGATGAGTGTATCTATATGACACAGCAGAAGGACATTGAGAAACTTTTGGAGAGGTTTCAGATGAGTGATCCTAAACCTATGCAAATACCTATGGATTAGAACATGTCTTTACAAATGATAGCAAATGGAGAGCCATTTGATGCTACTTTATATAGTCAAGTAGTTGGTTGCTTGATATATCTGTGTAATACATGTCCTGATATACAATTTTTAGATTCTCAAGGATCAAGGTTCATGCAGAATCCGACAGTGTTACATTGCAAAGCAGTAAAGCAGATCTTTCGATATTTGAAGGGAACTTCAAATTTTGATTTGGTATTTTGGAAATCTACACATTTGTTACTAAAAGGACTTTTAGATTTTGATTGGGCAGGTGATAGAGACACAAGAAGAAGTACTAGTGGATTTTATTTTTATCTTGGAGATTATCTTATCTCATGGATTTCAAAGAGACAACCCACTATTGCCACATCATCGTGTGAAGCTGAATATCATGTAGCATTTACTACTTTTCTAGAGTCAGTTTGGTTGCAAAAGATTTTCAGTTATCTTGATGTAAGAGTACATGAACCCATTCAGATGTTTTCAGATAGCTAGAGTGTTATAACTATAGCAAAGAATCTAGTGCATCATGCAAGGACAAAGCATATAGAGGTACACTACCACTATATTCGAGAGAAAATAGCTAAGAAGCAAATTGAGCTAGTTTATGTTCCTTCTAGTGAGAATGTTGCAGATATATCTACCAAAGCATTGATTAGAGATAGTCATGAGAAGATTTGCATGTTACTGAAGCTTGTATAAATATGACATTGAAGGAGGGATTGTTGGAATCAATGTCATCCTCCAACAGCCCTGAGGATATTGCATTACATTTCTTTTTGTAGATTCATATACAAAAAGACCGACGGTAGTGCATGTTGATATATTTAGGTAGTGATGTGTGTGAACACTCTAGGACTGCCGGGGCACTTTTTTCCCTCTTTAGGAGGTTTTTTTTCCCCCGGCTTGTATATACGCCTATTGCCCTAATGGGCTACTTATCTTTGTACATTCTCTAGTAATACATTCACTCTTGTGTGTTGTGCTCCAAGCTTCTTCTTCTTCCTTGTGCTGTTTGCGTGCTTCCGCAGACGTCTAACTCCAACAATTGGTATCAGAGCAGGTTGTCTCTTCTTCTAGGGTGCCATCGACACTCCTCGGTTTGCAGTCTCAGATTCACAGGAAATTTGGTGAGCATACTTAGGGTGTTTCCGAGATCAAAACAGCTTCGCCCTCTGGTGCCGAAATCGCGATCTGAGCTCGTTTCGGCCTCCGAACGCACTATTGCAATGCTTGTGTAGGCTATTTTGTCCTTTTGTGCCAAAGGTATATACCAGTTTCTGTTCGCCAGTTTAAGCGTCTCGAAGTCTGCTACAGGTCTAGCAGAACTTGTCTAGGTAGTTTCGTTCAACTTTTTGAGATACAGTCAATTTTCGGCATCAAGGTATTTTAGTCACCGGCCATGGCTGAAAGCAGTGATGTATTCCGTATGTTGGCTATTGAGGATAAGTTGGATGGTACCAACTACCCATCATGGGCTTATATGATGCGACATGTATTGGTTGCAAAAGGACTGTGGAACATTGTGTAGGGTGTTGAAAGACGTCCTGTTACACCTGCGACTACAGGTACTACAAATACAAGTGCTGGAGGTGCTGGAGCTGATGAAGATGGTGTCGAAGATGATATTATGCAGATTCTTGTTCGTGCTGTTGTTTCTGTTGCACCTACTGCAGAGCAGATTCGTTGGGATGGCAGAGATGCCCAGGCACATGCATTGATAGCTTTGTCTGTCAAACGTGCCATTATTCCTCACATACGCTCTTGCAGAACAGCTAGGGATGCTTGAGATACACTCACCACATTGTACCAAGCTAGGAATGAGGCTCGTGTTGCTTATCTCCGAAAACAGTTGGAGAGTGAGCACATGAATGAAGGTGATTCTATGGACAGTTTCCTAACGAAGATCAAAGATTTGAAGGAACAAT
This sequence comes from Ceratopteris richardii, assembly GCA_020310875.1. Lineage (NCBI taxonomy): Eukaryota > Viridiplantae > Streptophyta > Polypodiopsida > Polypodiales > Pteridaceae > Ceratopteris > Ceratopteris richardii. The sequence continues at coordinate 154,301,529 of CM035422.1, forward strand.
TGATTTCTGCTGATGAGGTTATACCAGATAGCTCACTTGTGCAGAACCTTTTGAATGGTCTTCCAGACTCATATCAGAGTTTTGCTTCTACTCTTCGGTTGATGATGAAAGGCAATCCGAATGCCTTATCATTTGAGGAGTTAGTCTCTGTTCTATTGCAGGAAGATCAGTCCAGGCAAAACGGTGTGGTCGCGATCCGCGGCACTTCTGTTCCAAAGCTGATGCAGCAGTGGCTATGAGTTTCTTCTCATCACTTTTTGTCATCTCATCTGCTGTGTATTCTGGATACCATACCTCGGGTTCTCTATCGTAGAATTTTTCCGGTTCAGTCATCGTACTCAATATTAGAAAATCTTTTGGCTTCTCATGGAGGATTTTGGCATACATCTACAGCAAAATGGATTGCAAGAGATCACGAGAGACATTGATTTGTTGGGGCTACAGAATGAAGGTGACGAGCAGTCAAGCTCTATTCCTAGTGAACCTCAGCTTAAGGTTGATAATGAATCAATAGGGCCAAAGCAGGATATGTGACAGCCATAATGTCAGGTACATAAGGTGAATTATCTATTCATCACCCGAAAAAGCATGCGAGTAACTCAGAAATAGAATCAAGGAACCCAAATCCAGAAACACGTGTCTGTGCCAACAATCTAGGCAGTTCGCACAAGATATTGAGTCGGGCATACACCTGCGGCGCTGGAGGAAGTTACCAAATTGGCATCGATGATCAGAAAATTATCGGCATAATCTGAGTAGTTTTGGGAAAAAAAAGCTTCATATTATTTTCATCAAGAGAAGAGAAGTACAGGGAGGACCGCGGAGGGAGCATAAAAAGAGCATATGTTTATATGAGGAGGAGTCTGTAGGCTGGAACGGGAAAGACTCGCGGAATTACCGTAAATAACAGAGGAGAAGTGTGGGAAACAAAGATGAATGAGGTTGATGGAGCAGCGTGCAGTTGACGATAAGGAATATATAGTTTCGGAGTGCTTCTCTGCTTCAGGAGAACTTCAACCTCTGCTCTGCTCGAAAGTTTATGCCATGCTTTGCTGTATGTCATGCTGATTAAGCCAAGTCGAAGCCGCCCTCTTACGTTGCTCAGTGGAATGAACATGTACAGTAATCATGTCTCGCCGGCATCTAGCGAATTTTATGACGTTGTAAAGTGCAATATGCGCAAGCATCATCACTCGTTTCCTATTATCGATGCTACTTTGGCTTGATACATTTTGAAGAAGGATCCGATGTCTGAGTTGCTATTGTGTGCGCTACATGATGAACGCCTTGATACATATTGAAGAAGGATCCAATGTCTGAGTCGCTTTTGTGTGCGGTACATGATGGACACCTATGTTCTTTGTCCTCCTCATGTTATGGCATCCAGAGAAACATCTTTCCCTTTGAAGTGCTAGAACGACCTCGATATACCGAAAACGAAGTTAGTTATGTGCTTATGTCATGACATATGGTCTACGCATAGATGGTACTGTCATGATGGTGGCGCTCCGTGTAGATTCATGAACTGTAAGGTTACCAGTCGATATGCAAGGTAAGCTTTTCTGTTGATATGCAAAATTACCAGTCGATATGCAAGGGAAGCTTTTCGGCTCTGCATTATCATATGTTACTATCGTCTTATGATCTTTACGAGATTCTCAAATGCACTGTGGGTGAGTGTCATTATTACTGTACTGTGAGTTCTGCTACTTTTGCTTAATGGATTTTGAAGAAAAGTTCCATGTTTGTCATTGTCACAGTATCCTGGGTAGTCTTTTACCGCTTGTGTGCTATTCTTGCACATAAACATCTTCTTGACTTGGTTCCTTGATCATCATAATCTCAGAATACTAATTTGAGCTGTAGCTGCATCTTATGTGTCTGCGTGTCATAAAGTCAAAAGTACATGTCTGTAATAGTTATTTGACTATTTTCATGCGGCATATGCAGAGAAACGTCTTCTTCATGAGAATCCTTTATCATGGTATTCTCAAACTATTAACTTAAGCTGTAGCTGCGCCTCATGTCTATATGCCATATAGTTGATAGTACATTCTTGTATCAATTATTTACCGTCCTCGTGCTATATCTGCAAAGAAACATCTTGATCAGATTTATCCATCATCATACTCTGAAAATTTCGGTTTAATCTGTAGCTGCATAAGATGACACAAGAACAGACTCGTTTGAACTGAAAATAACGTGGTTTACATTGGCATTAGGCTCACACTATCCTATCGTGAGTGGGGATTGAACCTTCACCCTTACCTCAAGAGGCGGAAGGCCCAGCCAGCCCACCTAACGCACACGGACAAATTATGCGAGATTTGATATTATTAACTGATGTATTTGAGACGATAATGTTTCAATGGATGCCACTGCTGTAGAGTACCTTGAATATGCATCCATGAATTTTTTTACTAAAAGAAGCTGCCTGCATAGGGCTACGGCTTTCACGAGAAAGACAGAAAATACTTAAGTGGATTTGAGGACTAACAATCTTATCATGATTAACATTCGCGCATATTTCAGTCCGAATTCAGTCAATTATTGCAGAATAAAGCTGTAGATCGATCAGGCATTTATGATCGATTGTGGAAGTAATAAGGAGAAGCAATGATTGTCGGGGAAATATGGACTACTCTTGCAAGGATCCATTTCATCTTCAAGGATGCTCTAAAGACTTCTTGGAACTTTAAGAAACTATAGTTTTCTCATACAAAGCACTCCTTCTTTGAGCATAAATATACAAGTATCCATATACCCCCTATTCCTCTCTCCTTTCTATGAACCCTTCGACATACCTGGTGAACCCGACGTGAAAGGAGGAGAGTGTAGAGATCCTGTTCCTAGTTTAAAGAGTGGTACGGTTGAGTGAGCTCATTGTGCTTGACCATTTATGGGCGACGCAATGATGGATGTTATAACCCAACTTCTGCGCTTTCAGCAAGACGAGAAAAGACGAAGTGCCATTCAGGCATTTCATGAGCAAGTAGTCAGAAGAAGTGGATATTTCAGTGGTAAAAATGTTACTCGTTTTTGCAAGGAATATGAATTGGAGGCACGATACCTTGGTACGGGTCTAACACCATTAAGTGATCAAGAATTAATTGACAATTTTGTTTACGTTTCAGAATTACATCTGCGTGACCGACTAGTTGTGGATGCACCTCGACTAGTTATAGAAGGGCAAATAAGATGGTCACAATACAAGATGATACTCATAAGGATGTTTGCACTGGATGACGAAGATAAGGTAACTAGATCCACATTTTTAAAGTGGATACATAAACCAAAAGATCAATCTGTTCTAGATATAAAAAGGGAGTTTGATCAGCAATTTGCAGATCTATCTGATTATGATAAGAGGGCTATGGATCAAGAAAAGGTATCCTTGTTTCTCCGGGCTATAGATTCGAAAGCCCGAGAAGAAATTTTCCCACAATTACAACAGATAGGAACTGAGTCTGGTCTTACCGAAGACTGGGGTAATGTAGATGAAGCTGTTAGGGGATATGTAGAAAAGCAAAGAACTTTGTCTAAGTTCATGCAAAGCTGGCATGATGATTTGCAAGAAGAACAAGCTCAGGCTGTTCAGCAACCTGTTCAGAATCCTCAGGTAAACCTACCAATACCAAAGGATGTTGTGCCCGCTAATTCAATGGAAGATATGTTCAAAAAGTTTAGTGACCTTACGATTCAAAGTATGAAGCAGATGATTGAATCTCAATCTTTACAAGCACCGGCACCTAAAAATCCAAAAGCTCCAGAAATTAAAAGATGTATTTGGTGTGACTCTTTGGAGCATAACAGATACTCATGTGAGAGCTTCAAAGAAGCATTAGCAAAGAACTTGGTATTCGGTAAGGAAAAGATGATATATGATTCTAAGACTGGGGAAAAGGTAAACATTAATTTTGGTCGGGGAGGAATGAGAATATTCTTCCCTGGCACTTGTGAAAACGTTGCTTCAACATCGCATACGTATGCATGTCAGGTAGTTGACGAAAATAATGATTTAGAACCGTGGTCTAAAGTAATAAAGTCCTTAGACCGCGGGAAGATGCATCATGAAATTTTAAAGACAGCTAGTAATGAAATCCGAGGGGTAAGTGGATGGGATGATCCAGTAGACACTCTCTCGGTTGCTACTTATTCATGCTCTTTAGTGGAACATGACGCAGTAGTGGAAGAAAAACAAATGGGAACTAATGAAGGTGAAGAAGAAAAAAGAAGAACTTGGCATCAAGTAGAAGCTTTACAAGATCAAAATCAACCAATACAAATAAATCAACCCACTCAAGAAATTCCACTATTCCAAATACCAATAATCCAACCAAATCAGATTCTGACCCAAGTTCAAAACCCTACTTCTACTGAGGTGCTAATTTCTGCTGAAGTTAATAATCCTTCCCAGGATCAAGAGATGGAACCCGCAAGGAGAAAACAAGAAAATATTGAACTAAATGGCTACATTGATGAGGCTCGATTCAAATATTTTTCGACAAATGGAGATTTAATTGATTCAAATGAATGTGTCCAGATATTTACACATGAAGTATTTAAGCAAGAATCGATGACCGAGGAGATGTATGAAGAATGTGATCTAAGTGTATCGTCTGAAGAGAATGAGAAAGAAGCGATGGAGATGGATTCGGAATCCTATGATAGCATTTTAAATAAAGAAATTGAAGATTATGATTTTCTTGATTATGAAGATATGGATTCCCTTCATGTTGAAGGAGAGATGGTTTTGGACCATAGCGATGATGAAAAATTCTTGGAAAGATTAGAAAGAGAAGCAGATTCGATAATTGCTGACGTTGAAATAGAAAGAAATCATGATAGACTGCATGACAAAAATATATTGTTGTGCGAGGATGATGAAGACTTCTACCTAATGAGAGAATCTAATGAATCAATTCAAAATTGTGATTCTAATAAAGACATGGGTCTAATGCAAGATGATGCAAATAAAGAGATTTTCCCAAATGACTTCAAGCATGAAATGAATAAAAATCTATACTTGAAAGATTTTTTTAATAATGATCTAAACACTTCAGAATTTAAAAATTTGTACACATGTGCTCTTCATTTATCATGTGTCTTTTCATATGATGCATATGAGAGGATCATGAACAAAGGTGACTATGCTCAAATCATTGAATCATGGATTTTCAAGTTTTCCAAAAGCTATGACTACTATTTAAACCATCAAGGAGTAGACAAGCAAATGAAGTGGCTTGTACACATATCTAACTTGTTTAAGAATGCTACTTTGATTGATGCAGTTCAGAGATGGCTTCTTTTCAAGCACAGTTTCTTTGGTGACCATATATCAAGGGAGATGGGTCTGAAGGGAAAAGCCCTAATAAATGAAAATTAATAATACCAAAAGGAAATTTGTAAATAAAAATGTATATAACTTGTGTTTTTTGCTTTTAATCTTAAGATAGATAGAAGAAACCAAATAAAACTAAAAATGCAAGAAATTAAAGTGGGAACACCTATGATAATGAATGCATGTTGGATGAGTGGTTTGAAGTCCAAATAATTCAAATAGATATTTTTAATGTTCAAATAAATGAAGTTTTTTAATATGTGATTCTTGAATGTGATGCTACTAATTTCTCTTATGTAGTTTTGAGAACAGGTGTTGATACGGAGTTGATCGAAGATCTAGAGTTTTGAGAGATTGTATAGAGGCAACCACATTTGAGCTACATGCTTATGTTTTATTGCAAATGGTTTTTGAAGTTCTTTCATGGACTGCATATGTATATAATGTCATTTTGATGTGATGTTTCTCATGATTTGTTTAGTTTCTATGAGTGCAGGAATGATCAAGCGAAGCCAACGGAGATGATGACTCAAGAACAAAGCCGTGAAAATCTTTTTCATTAGCTATCGTGCTTTAACCCTGATCTTTTCTTTGCACCATTTTTGAGATGCATTGCATGCCAAATATGCATGTAAAATAATATAGAAACACGTTTTGAAAATTCCGTAGAAGCACGTCCATCTGCACAATTAGATAGGTAAATATCATTGAAAAATAATAAATCAAGTTTTTAGTGATAAGAGAGAACAGATCTGAGTAAGGAAGAGTGATTGCATCTTTAGGAGAGTGGAGTTGAGAGTGATGTGAGCTTCCTTGCTTAGATACCATGAAACTTTGATTTTCGCACCATTTTTGTTTTTTCTTCATGCACCTAACGCATGCATAAATGAAATGTAAAGAGCACGAGTGATATTTTGGTTAAAACCCATAGTTGCACGAGTGATTGCACTTGTATTGAATTGTATATCCATGATGAAAATGTGAGTTCAATTTGAGTGTACATCCTCAACACCGAATTCCTAATACCTCCCTTATTTGCACCATGCTATTTTTTATGCACTTAGAGTATGCATATGTAGGGCTCATTACATGGCCGTGCATAGGCACATTTGTTTTAACCCATGCACTTGATTTCACTCTCATTTGGATTCTTGAAGACTTGCAGATACCGAGATCGATGGTGGTACATCCGGAGGATGTACAGGTTCAGAGGGGGTGGATGTGGTCGCGATCCGCGGCACTTCTGTTCCAAAGCTGATGCAGCAGTGGCTATGAGTTTCTTCTCATCACTTTTTGTCATCTCATCTGCTGTGTATTCTGGATACCATACCTCGGGTTCTCTATCGTAGAATTTTTCCGGTTCAGTCATCGTACTCAATATTAGAAAATCTTTTGGCTTCTCATGGAGGATTTTGGCATACATCTACAGCAAAATGGATTGCAAGAGATCACGAGAGACATTGATTTGTTGGGGCTACAGAATGAAGGTGACGAGCAGTCAAGCTCTATTCCTAGTGAACCTCAGCTTAAGGTTGATAATGAATCAATAGGGCCAAAGCAGGATATGTGACAGCCATAATGTCAGGTACATAAGGTGAATTATCTATTCATCACCCGAAAAAGCATGCGAGTAACTCAGAAATAGAATCAAGGAACCCAAATCCAGAAACACGTGTCTGTGCCAACAATCTAGGCAGTTCGCACAAGATATTGAGTCGGGCATACACCTGCGGCGCTGGAGGAAGTTACCAAATTGGCATCGATGATCAGAAAATTATCGGCATAATCTGAGTAGTTTTGGGAAAAAAAAGCTTCATATGATTTTCATCAAGAGAAGAGAAGTACAGGGAGGACCGCGGAGGGAGCATAAAAAGAGCATATGTTTATATGAGGAGGAGTCTGTAGGCTGGAACGGGAAAGACTCGCGGAATTACCGTAAATAACAGAGGAGAAGTGTGGGAAACAAAGATGAATGAGGTTGATGGAGCAGCGTGCAGTTGACGATAAGGAATATATAGTTTCGGAGTGCTTCTCTGCTTCAGGAGAACTTCAACCTCTGCTCTGCTCGAAAGTTTATGCCATGCTTTGCTGTATGTCATGCTGATTAAGCCAAGTCGAAGCCGCCCTCTTACGTTGCTCAGTGGAATGAACATGTACAGTAATCATGTCTCGCCGGCATCTAGCGAATTTTATGACGTTGTAAAGTGCAATATGCGCAAGCATCATCACTCGTTTCCTATTATCGATGCTACTTTGGCTTGATACATTTTGAAGAAGGATCCGATGTCTGAGTTGCTATTGTGTGCGCTACATGATGAACGCCTTGATACATATTGAAGAAGGATCCAATGTCTGAGTCGCTTTTGTGTGCGGTACATGATGGACACCTATGTTCTTTGTCCTCCTCATGTTATGGCATCCAGAGAAACATCTTTCCCTTTGAAGTGCTAGAACGACCTCGATATACCGAAAACGAAGTTAGTTATGTGCTTATGTCATGACATATGGTCTACGCATAGATGGTACTGTCATGATGGTGGCGCTCCGTGTAGATTCATGAACTGTAAGGTTACCAGTCGATATGCAAGGTAAGCTTTTCTGTTGATATGCAAAATTACCAGTCGATATGCAAGGGAAGCTTTTCGGCTCTGCATTATCATATGTTACTATCGTCTTATGATCTTTACGAGATTCTCAAATGCACTGTGGGTGAGTGTCATTATTACTGTACTGTGAGTTCTGCTACTTTTGCTTAATGGATTTTGAAGAAAAGTTCCATGTTTGTCATTGTCACAGTATCCTGGGTAGTCTTTTACCGCTTGTGTGCTATTCTTGCACATAAACATCTTCTTGACTTGGTTCCTTGATCATCATAATCTCAGAATACTAATTTGAGCTGTAGCTGCATCTTATGTGTCTGCGTGTCATAAAGTCAAAAGTACATGTCTGTAATAGTTATTTGACTATTTTCATGCGGCATATGCAGAGAAACGTCTTCTTCATGAGAATCCTTTATCATGGTATTCTCAAACTATTAACTTAAGCTGTAGCTGCGCCTCATGTCTATATGCCATATAGTTGATAGTACATTCTTGTATCAATTATTTACCGTCCTCGTGCTATATCTGCAAAGAAACATCTTGATCAGATTTATCCATCATCATACTCTGAAAATTTCGGTTTAATCTGTAGCTGCATAAGATGACACAAGAACAGACTCGTTTGAACTGAAAATAACGTGGTTTACATTGGCATTAGGCTCACACTATCCTATCGTGAGTGGGGATTGAACCTTCACCCTTACCTCAAGAGGCGGAAGGCCCAGCCAGCCCACCTAACGCACACGGACAAATTATGCGAGATTTGATATTATTAACTGATGTATTTGAGACGATAATGTTTCAATGGATGCCACTGCTGTAGAGTACCTTGAATATGCATCCATGAATTTTTTTACTAAAAGAAGCTGCCTGCATAGGGCTACGGCTTTCACGAGAAAGACAGAAAATACTTAAGTGGATTTGAGGACTAACAATCTTATCATGATTAACATTCGCGCATATTTCAGTCCGAATTCAGTCAATTATTGCAGAATAAAGCTGTAGATCGATCAGGCATTTATGATCGATTGTGGAAGTAATAAGGAGAAGCAATGATTGTCGGGGAAATATGGACTACTCTTGCAAGGATCCATTTCATCTTCAAGGATGCTCTAAAGACTTCTTGGAACTTTAAGAAACTATAGTTTTCTCATACAAAGCACTCCTTCTTTGAGCATAAATATACAAGTATCCATATACCCCCTATTCCTCTCTCCTTTCTATGAACCCTTCGACAACGGGTCCATTATGCGAGTTGCAGATCAAGCTTTCCTGGCTAGTTAGAAGGGCAAAGGAAAATGGAGCTCTTCTACTAGTAAGCAGAAATCTGCAAATGCTGCACATTCACAGAACCAAGACAAAGATGAGAAAAAATCAGAAAAGCAGAAATTGTTTTGTAAGTATTGTAAAGGCAATGATCATATCATAAAGAACTCTCCAAAACTGGCTGCTAAAGAGGCAAAGAAGAAAGAGGCTGGAATGGTTGTTGTAGAGGCCTCTACACCAAAAACAGAGTCTGCAAATCTTGTGCAGGAAGAAGAATGGGCGTTTACTACTCTCTGCAGTTTTGACCCATCTTCTCATGATCAGTGCATGTTTGAAGTAGACTCAGATGTTTGGTACTTTGACAGTGGGGTGACCAAACATATTACCTCGCAATGCAGTTTCTTCTCTTCACTCGAGCCTGCCCCTACAGGGAATACTGTCACATGCGCCAATAACTCCTCTTATCCTGTTATGGGAGTTGGTAAGATCATTCTGACTACTGCTGATGGTAGTTCTTTCACTTTGTCAGATGCTTTATTTGTGCTAGGGAAAAAAAAGAATCTGTTATCAGTTTCTGCATTAGCCAAGATTGGCTTGGTTGTGAAATTCATTAATGACAGGTGTACAGTCCATGATCTCTCAAATGGTGTCGTCGAGATTTGCTCTCCTCTCTCACTTGTGAAGGGCTACAAAAAACATATTTGGCGAAGGTAGCCAGAATTCCCCGAGAAGTCCAGGATGCATCAAGGATGTCAAAGGAAGGTCACATACAAAGTTTCAAAGAAATCAAGAAAGTCCATGGTAGCGGTCAAAGCTGGTCAAAGCTGGTCAAAGTTGGGAAATTAGGGCAAAAATTTCATTGTCACCAAATTAGATGAAAATCCATATACTTGTAAAGATTGTCAAAGGCAGTCTATAGCCCAAATTTCAGCAGAAAATGGATTTTGTAGCACATTGATATGCTATGTTCATTTTGTAAAAATGTAATTTTTCTAGTTTGACCCTACAAATTTTTGTATAGAAAATTATGTTAGCCATATGCTTTGGCATGTATAAAGATCATATGTGGCTACATATTTGTACAAATTTTCAAGGCTATCAGAGCTTCTTAGACACCTTAATGCCACCTTGCAAGCTTCCAAATGTAGTCAAACTTGTACAAGGGAGATTCAGATGGGAGTTTTTTCTGCATATTCCTGAAGGAGATCTTTGGAAACATAGTCCTACAGAGTTTCATCTTCATCAAAGCCTATTTGGAGGGTCAAAGAGTACAAAGTCCAGTTTTCAAGGTCACCGCAGTTTTCTAGAATAAGAAAATTGAAGGCTTGAAGGGCTACCACATGTCAAAATATGATTGAACCATGTTGTACGGTCAAGATGAGCTCATATTCAAGGGTGGAGATGCACTTAAGCATAAAGGAAGGAGGATCCACGAATTTTTCCATAAAAGAAGACCTTTTTTACAATCAAAGATCAATAATGCAGCATTTCTCCAAAAATAGTGGCTTATCTTATCCGAATTGATGTCAGCACTGATCCCACGGTCTAGATCATCCCCAGATCCAATGGTGGAGAATGAGGGCGCCTAAATTTCACTCCTTTACACTAGATTTGATAGAAAGAACGATTCCAAGCCATTGATTTGATTAATCAAATGGTTGTAATCAAAAGTAGTGATCCTAGAGTTAAGAGTTGATTTCTCTAGATCCAAGGGCCCAAATTCATTCAAAAAACTATATAAACCCCCCTCCAAACTCCTAGAGCATCATTGTTAGGCATCCATAGGGCTCATGCTAGCTTACGGTTTCCTTGAGACAATCACCCTCGGTTGAGCGAGTGAGGATCCAAGGTGAGCTAGTATGAGTATAGAACCTAGTTTCAAATTTAAGTTAGAACTCCAATTTAGGATAGGCTCTTGAAACCAGCATCTCTATCTTGACTCACCCTCGGTGGAGCGTGTGAGTGAGTTAGAGCTGATTTTAATGAGTCTTAGACTTCTTTAGTTAGACGTTACGAGCCTAGACAGACATAGGGTCACTGGAGTGGAACTCACCTTCTTACGTGTGACATTCGGTTGAACTGTCATGGTTTGAGGGTCGCAACCACCTTTGATCAGTAGACTGCTTAGCATGACGTACCACGACGATCTTTTACATGTAACTTAATTCAAATTCTTTTAATTCATCAAAGAATAGTCTCTTCTATGTTGAGAGAGAAGGGAAAATTCAATGGCATCAACATCACAAGCTACTTAGATTTGTTTGAAGAGCAAGCTATGATTTTTGGTCTTCCCGAAGATCTTTTGATATCATTCTTTGAACGAATTGTTGATAGCTCTATCATAAACCGTGTCACTCAATATGATAGTCTTCCTTGGAGGGATTTTAGAAAGGAGATGCTCAAAGAATTCTATCTTGAAGATTATAGCCAACATAATCGGGATGGATTCTTACGATGGGTCAATTCTTCAAAGCCTAGTAGCTCTATTACTCACTTACAAAATGAGTATATTAGACGCTATGAACAACTTCCTGATGAGGATAAGATAACTTTGGAACCTAATCTTGTGATCAATTTTCTTAAGCTTCTTCATCCTGAAACTCGTAGGGAAGTTGAACGGCGATTAGAAGAACCAGATAAGCGCTATGGTCTTACTGACAATTGGCAAAAAGTGCGTAAAGTAGTAGAGGCTGTAGCCCATAGACATCAAAGACAATCCATGCTTTATGAGCAAACTAGTCTTCCTCAAGCTAGCCTTCCACAAACTAAGGAGCAAGTTAGAGAACAATCCCATGCTATGCTTTTTGACTCTACTCCTATTCCTCAAATGATGGAGCCTACTCAAGGTTTTAAAGTAGAGCCAAATAAAAGTGTAGTTGAACAATCTCAAGTGGAAATTCTCACTAAGCAAATGGAAAGTCTTATTGCTACACAATCCAATTTGGCCAAGACTATAGATGCTTTACAATCTAATTACACCAAAAATTTCCAAAATCAAATGAACCCAATGAATTTTCAAGAGCCTAATCCACATGCTATAGCTACCAAGCAAAATCCACAAGTAGCTCCTACTCAAGCATATCAAGTTCCTCCAATGCAAAATCCCCATCCTCATCCTCATGTGCAAAATCCTCAACTGTATCAAAACATGTATCCTCAAGCTTCACAAATAGCTTTTCAAAATCCTCAAAATCAAAATTTTCAAAATCATCAACCGTATAATATGGAAGCTCCTCTTGCACCTCAAGTACCACATGTTGCTCCCCAAGCTCCTCAAATACATCAATTGCCTTATCGAAATCCTAATTATCCTGTTCAAGCAATACCTTATCAACAAAATCCTCAATTTCAAAATTTCCCACCACAAGTTAATCAAAATCCTCAAAATCAAAATGGTTTTGTGCGTGGCCCTCGTAGGTGTCCTTGGTGTGATTCGTTAGAGCACTTTTTGAGAGATTGTGAACTATTGAAGGCTGCTAAGGAGCAACGACTAGTAATAGACATAGATAAGAAAATCTGTGACTATCGATCTAGGCTACCTTTGCAAGGAAATTATGGTAAGGGAGGAATGAAAAAACACTATGAGAATATAACCATAACGGATGTAGGAACTAGAGGAGTGAAACTAGAAGCTCTTGATGAACAAGTGGAATCAAGTAAATCCACAAAGGAAGTTGACTTTTCCATAGAGGCTTTAGTAAGAGCACGAGATGAGATTAGGAGAATAACAGCTTGGGAATCACCAATAGAAGATCAATCTCTTATTTCTCACATATCCAATGTAGAAGAAAAACGAAAAAGAGATGAAGCTGAGCCTAGTGAAAGAAGAGTGACTCGAAAACAAACCTCAGAGGGAATAGAAACAATCATAGAGCAAGGAGAAACATCACAATCCAAAGATAAAAAACAAGAATCAGAACCCAATGAACAAAAACAAGAGGAGAAACAAAAAGGGAAGAAGACAAAGCAAAGAAAAACAGAACCAAAGCCTTTAGATAAACAAGAACAATCAAAACAAACTGAAGACCAAACACAAGAACATGAACAAAAACAAGACCCTGAGCAAAAACAAAAGAAACCAAAGAGAAAACCTAAAGCCATCTTGATTTCAGAAATTGAGAGAAAAATAGATCCTATGGAGATTTTAGATGACATTTTGCTTAAGAGTCAAGTGACTATGTCTTTAGAACAAGTTTTCTCTATTGCAAAGCCTGTTTTTAAAGATAACTTTATCGGACTAATTAAAAGGAAGAGGTTTCCACTTAATCTAGATACTGAGATGCAAGATTCTCTAGATCAAGATCAAGCTATGAATGAAGCCTTAAACTTTGATGAATCTGATGAAGAGGACTTTGATGATGATGAAGTAAATGTTAATAAAAATTTCTTAGGACCTATTCAACCTGACCATGAAAATCATGAAAACAATCCTGAAAGTCACTTTAAAAGAACATTTTGGTCTAGAGGTACATCAGAGATGCATGTTAAAATAGGAAATGATAAGAACACTATCACTGTAAATGCATTAGTAGATTCCGGCTCCGAAATCAATGTGATTTCAAGAGAAGTCTATGATAAGTTTCGATGGCCCATAGATAAAGATTGTGGATGGCGTATGAGAACTGCAGATAATGGTGTAGGTACCCTGTATGGAGCTTGTGCTAGTGTGCCCATATCCATAGGAGGAATCACAGAAGAGGTTCACTTTTTTATTCAAGGTAATTGCTCCTATGAAGTTCTCTTAGGTCAACCCTTTATTTGTGAGAGTCGTATGGAAACTAAAGCCATGGATGATGGGTCTACCTATGCTAGATTTAAGTCTAAGGATGGAATGCAATCACTTCAAGTCATGACAGTAGGAGTGAATCATCCTAGGAATCAATTTTCAATTAGAAAGAAACCTATTGTTACTCAGGGTCATGAGCATGCTTGTAGTGATTGTGCACCTCGATTCATGTTTGGAGCTACATATGATCAAAATTTCGGATAGAATCCATTGTTGAGCGGGACAATAGTGGATATTGGTTTGACATCTCGCATCCAACCAACATGTACAATAGTTTGTCACTTTGTTTTCCACATTCTAGATTAGATTTTCTTCATAAGAGTCAATTGTCCAAGTCTTTTATCCAAAAAAGCCAAAAAAATTATAAAAACAACAAAATCATGGAACATGATGAGAACATTGAGCATGTGATTGAGACATCTCATTGTTTCTCTACTCTTGAGGAGTTAGAGATATGTCTTCAACAAAATTCTAATTCCCATATTATTCTTATTTCTTCCCTTGATGAGTATGCTCTAATCCAAGAGTATGCTCTCAATGTTGACAAGTGCTCAAAATTTAACCAAACACATGATGCCTTAGTTGAAACAAAGTACAAAACTATAGACAAAAAAATCAAACCCATAGCTCAAGCATTACCTCAAGGAAGTAATGAAAAAATTATTGATGTGAAAAATGATCCAACTCTTCGGGATAAGAAAAACATAGGACATACATTCACGGATGAGACAATCAAATAGGTGAAAATTGGTAGAGATGATGACTTTCTTTTGCCAGTAGAGAGAGATAAATTTGAGGGAGTCATACGTAGCCATGGAAAAGCCTTTACTATGTATCCTCATGAGATTGGTTGTGTAGATCCTAAGCTAGTTGCACCCATGATAATCTTTACTATTCCACATATTCCATGGAATCTTCGTCCTATACATGTTCCAAAGGCTCACTTACCTGAGCTAATGAAACTACTTAAGGAGAAGATAAACATGAGAATTTTAGAGCCATCTTTTGCACCTTACTCAAACAGATGGTTCAGTGTGCCTAAAAAGAATGGGAAACTACGTTTTATTCAAGATCTCCAACCCGTCAATAAAGTCACCATAAGGAATGTAGGAACAGGACCCATTGTAGATGAGTTTGCTGAATCATTTTCAGGACATTCTATCTATTCAATGGGTGATCTATATTCTGGATATGACCAATTCCAATTAGCAATTGATAGTCGTGACATAACCACAATGAAAACTCCTTTAGGCTTAGTGCGAATGTGTACTTTACCTCAAGGAGCGACTAATTCTGTGGCTCATATGATGAGTGCTATGAATATGGTCTTACATGACTTTATCCCTCATATAACTATGCCATTCATTGATGATATTCCAATTAAAGGGAGTGAGGAACGTGTAAAGGACATTACTTTAGATTCATCGGGATGTCGTAAATTTGTTCTTGACCATATCTCTGATTGTGAAAGAATATTTCAACGATTTGAAGAGGTAGGTCTCACATTTTCCATAGAGAAATCTGTTTTTGGTGTCAACGAGGTACTTATTGTTGGACATTTATGTGGCCATTATGGTCGAAAGCCATACCCACAAAAAGTTGATGCCATTAGCAAGATTTCTGAAACATGTAACAACGTGAGTGAGGTACGTAGATTTCTTGGTGCTTGCATCTTTTATGTTATTTGGATCCCTCACTTTGCTCATGTTGCTGATTGTCTTTATGACTTGTTGAGGAAGAAACGAAAATTTATTTGGATTGACAAACACACTCAAGCTATGCGTAAATTGAAGAAATTATTGCTTGAAGCTCCCATCCTTAAGCGTGTAGACTATTCTGCTAACAAACCTATTATATTGACTGTTGATACTAGTCCTATTGGTATAGGTTGGGTCATAAGTCAAGACGATAGTGAAGGGAATAGATATGCAATTAGGTTTGGTGCCAAAATTCTACATGAAACACAACAAAAATATCCACAGATCAAACGAGAACTATGGGGTATGGTAATAGCTTTGAAAATAGACAAAGAATATTTCATTGGTGCAAATGTCAAATTTGAGACTGATTGTTTGCCTCTCATTGGAATGATAGCCAATTGTTCATCTCCTGATATAGCCATGCTTAGATGGATCTCATATATTAAGTTCATAAATCCTGAGTTAGTTCATATTTCAGGTAAGTCAAACTCAGTTGCTGATATGTTATCGAGAGCTAGATTTGATGATGATCTTGAAAGTGATCTAATAAAGAATGTGAATTTAGTTGACTATGTTCCACATATATACGAGTATGAGAAATTTCATGAGTCTGAGTACGAAGATGAATGGAGAGACATAGGAAAGTATCTCAGTACACTACAACCATTACCTAGCTGGACTACGAATAGATTCCGTAACATTAGGAAACGAGCTTATAACTTTTTCCTATGTAATGGTTATCTTTGGAGACATGCTAAGGGTAAGGTTAAGAATCCACAACGAGTCCTGGGAAAACGAGGTCTTCAATTGCAAGTAATGAAGGAAATGCATGAGACATTATGGGCCGGTCATAAAGGATTTTTTGGAACATATGAAAAAATTAGAAGTACCTATTATTGGCCTAGGATGTATGTTGACATTAGTAGCTATGTTTCTACATGTTCTACTTGTCAACTTCATTCATTAGTCAAACATAGAGATCCGTTGCATCCTACTTATCCACCTTGTATTCACTACAAGTGGGTAGTAGATCTTGTAACTATGCCTAAAGGTATCGACAAACTGCGTTACATTGTACTTGCAAGAGAAGACTTAACTAATCATGTAGAGGGACGTGCACTACGATCTAAGACCACTTACAATGTTTGCAAATTCTTGCTTGAAGATGTCATAAGTCGCTTTGGGTACATAGAGAAAGTAGTTGCCGATCGCGGAGAGTTAAATGCAAGAGAAGCTAAAGAGTTCTTTGAGCGTCACGGTATTCGTTTGTCTCTCACTACTACATATAATCCAGAGGCCAATGGTAAAATAGAGAGAGGGCATCCACCTATTGTGAAAGCCATATCTAAAGCATGTAATGGTGACATCAAACAATGGCCTAAATTCTTACCTTTTGCACTTTGGGCAGATAGAATGACATGCACACGTACTACTGGATATATGCCTGCTGAACTCATGTACTGTCAAAAACCATTGTTTCCAATTCAGTCTCATATTTCTGCATGGTCAAATTTTCCTTGGTCTGAAAACATGTCTACTGATGATTTTTTGAGTTTGCGTATTAAACAGTTAGAACAAGGTAAATTAAGACTTGATGATGCTGTTGAAAAATTAAGAGAATCTAGAATGAAGAACAAGCATTATTTTGATAAAACTCATCGATTGCGTCCTAAGCCAATTGAAGTAGGAGATTGGGTGCTCATTTATGATAGTACATTTGACTCTCAATATTATGCACGCAAAAGCTCACTCAACGGTGGTTTGGGCCATACATAGTATCAAAAGTCAACAACAATGGTACGTATGCTCTTTGTGAATTAAATGGTGTTGCACTAAAAACTTTGATTGCAGGTAAAAGGATAAAGTTATTCAAGAAGCGTGATAATGACGAGTACATTTTGGATGAGGACATTGAAGAAGATGACAACAATGAGGCCGATTCATAAACAGGAGTATCCATGTTATAAAAAAAATAATAATAATAATAAAATATATCATTAATTTTCAAGTTCATGTTGCTTTGTTTTTTTTCAAGTTCATTCTATTTTTTTTCCATGCTTGTTTCATGCATGTTTTTTTCCAGTCTTTGCATTGCATTGCATATCCACATCACTTGAGTCAAAAAAGGCAAATGATGATTTCTCTACTTGTGTAAAATTGTATCTTAAGTAGTAACTTATCTACTAAGAAATTGATTATAATCTAGGATTGTGGAAAGATAGGGCATGTAGATTTGGAGGTTTATTTTGGTGACATGACTTTCATATATAAACATGCATATGTATCCAGTATCGAAAGCATAATTGTTGAAATCCTAGCTCCTGCTATTGCATGTTTCTATATCCTTAGTCCATCTCACAGCACTTGTATCGGAGTTTAAACAACTGTTCTCCGTCATAAAAAATGGTTGTACCTTGTATCGGGGTTTAATTTTTCCTCGTCAAAAAAAAAAAAAAAAAAAAAGCTACATGTTACCAAGAAGTTTACACTTTTTTCCACCCCAAAAAAGTGATTGTAACCATAAAGTTGCCGAATCATCATCATCATCGAAAAAAAAAAAAAAAAAGAGAGCAAGCCAAAGGAGGATAAAGAGGCATAGTAGAATAAATCACGGGCTATATAAGCAGATTTATGCATTAGTGGAGTTTAGTTAGATTTCCTTGCATGTTATTAGAGAAAGAGCATATTCATATTTATGTAGGAAAGGAGTTGATCTAAAATAAGCTAAAGATGAAAGATGTCTCTTGAAAATCCTAAATCTTTGTTTATAATCATATTTAAGGTAGATTGCTTTATGAAAAAGGTACAAAATTTTCTTCAAGATGAGAGGAACTGATGCTTAAAACGACTCAATACATCCACTTCCACTTCATATTGATGCTTGTTTTTTTTTCTTTCTTGTTGCCAATGTTGCTTGTTCATTTGCATATATGTTGCCTATTTGTTCATGCATATTCATGTTGCCTGTTTCAATTATTTCTTTCATGCAAATTTTGCTTCATGTCACGTTACCTACTTATTCATGCATATAATCAATTTTCCTTCCATCTTTCTTATGTTGCCTATAAAAGAATTTGATGCCTGGAACATTTTGTTTTTCACAGATGCTAGAGTGGCGCTTCCGGAGGAATCGCAGGTTTAGTGGTGGCGAATGTCGTCGAGATTTGCTCTCCTCTCTCACTTGTGAAGGCCTACAAAAAAACATATTTGGCGAAGGTAGCCAGAATTCCCCGAGAAGTTCAGGATGCATCAAGGATGTCAAAGAAGGTCACATACAAAGTTTCAAAGAAATCAAGAAAGTCCATGGTAGCGGTCAAATCCGGTCAAAGCTGGTCAAAGTTGGGAAATTAGGGCAAAAATTTCATTGTCACCAAATTAGATGAAAATCCATATACTTGTAAAGATTGTCAAAGGCAGTCTATAGCCCAAATTTCAGCAGAAAATGGATTTTGTAGCACATTGATATGCTATGTTCATTTTGTAAAAATGTAATTTTTCTAGTTTGACCCTACAAATTCTTGTATAGAAAATTATGTTAGCCATATGCTTTGGCATGTATAAAGATCATATGTGGCTACATATTTGTACAAATTTTCAAGGCTATCAGAGCTTCTTAGACACCTTAAGCCACCTTGCAAGCTTCCAAATGTAGTCAAACTTGTACAAGGGAGATTCAGATGGGAGTTTTTTCTGCATATTCCTGAAGGAGATCTTTGGAAACATAGTCCTACAAAGTTTCATCTTCATCAAAGCCTATTTGGAGGGTCAAAGAGTACAAAGTCCAGTTTTCAAGGTCACCGCAATTTTCTAGAATAAGAAAATTGAAGGCTTGAAGGGCTACCACATGTCAAAATATGATTGAACCATGTTGTACGGTCAAGATGAGCCCATATTCAAGGGTGGAGATGCACTTAAGCATAAAGGAAGGAGGATCCACGAATTTTTCCATAAAAGAAGACCTTTTTTACAATCAAAGATCAATAATGCAGCATTTCTCCAAAAATAGTGGCTTATCTTATCCGAATTGATGTCAGCACTCATCCGACGGTCCAGATCATCCCCAGATCCAATGGTGGAGAATGAGGGCGCCTAAATTTCACTCCTTTACACTAGATTTGATAGAAAGAACAATTCCAAGCCATTGATTTGATTAATCAAATGGTTGTAATCAAAAGTAGTGATCTTAGAGTTAAGAGTTGATTTCTCTAGATCCAAGGGCCCAAATTCATTCAAAAAACTATATAAACCCCCCTCCAAACTCCTAGAGCATCATTGTTAGGCATCCATAGGGCTCATGCTAGCTTACGGTTTCCTTGAGACGATCACCCTCGGTTGAGTGAGTGAGGATCCAAGGTGAGCTAGTATGAGTATAGAACCTAGTTTCAAATTTAAGTTAGAACTCCAATTTAGGATAGGCTCTTGAAACCAGCATCTCTATCTTGACTCACCCT
Source organism: Ceratopteris richardii (assembly GCA_020310875.1). Classification (NCBI taxonomy): domain Eukaryota; kingdom Viridiplantae; phylum Streptophyta; class Polypodiopsida; order Polypodiales; family Pteridaceae; genus Ceratopteris; species Ceratopteris richardii. The sequence goes on from CM035422.1 coordinate 154,321,673, forward strand.
CGGTGGAGCGTGTGAGTGAGTTAGAGCTGATTTTAATGAGTCTTAGACTTCTTTAGTTAGACGTTACGAGCCTAGACAGACATAGGGTCACTGGAGTGGAACTCACCTTCTTACGTGTGACATTCGGTTGAACTGTCATGGTTTGAGGGTCGGAACCACCTTTGATCAGTAGACTGCTTAGCATGACGTACCACGACGATCTTTTACATGTAACTTAATTCAAATTCTTTTAATTCATGTCACTCGTCACTTGTCTCTTGTCACCTCTCTCAGTCTCTTAAGTATGTTTACATGTCTTCTATTTCTTCTATGTGTGAGAAGGCTCCGTAGTATTGCGTTGAACCAGTGAGGATGTTTCTTTGAGCTTGTGAGTAAAATCCATCATCATAATTCACTTGCATGCATATAATCCATACAAATCCATACATATTTATTAGTTTCTGAAAGTGTATAAGAAGCTCCAATATTGGACCATTCTTCCTTTTGAAACTGATTTATGTGTAAGGATTCCATCTATTCTCATCATGCATACATATCATCCAAAGAAGGCTATACATATGGATTAGAATTAGGAAGTGTTTAAGAAGCTCCTCCAATGGACCATTCTTCCTTCCAAATTTGATTCGTGTGTATGGTTCTCTTTCATTCTTATCATTCATGTCATCAATCTAACTTGCACACCTACATTCCCATTCCCATAATTATTTCAACATCTCTCTCTTCTCCATACTCAACGTTAATTTCACCTTCACATCTTTAAACCTTCCAACATTCATTAGCTTCATACACCCTGTGTGTGCCACGACCCGACCTGATCCACCCGGATTGCGATCACTTCCACAATGGTGATGTGATTATTGCTTCTGGCATTTTATGTCGTGGGCTGTATAAGCTCATAGACTATGAAAGATCTGTGAATGATTCGGCATGTGCAGTTCATGATTCTCAGGCTATGTCAGATGCAAAGCTTTGGCATGCACGCTTTGGTCATCTGACCTTTGCTAGTTTGTTACGCCTGCAGAAATCTGAAATGGTGTCCTCTTTGCCCAAACTTGAGGCACCTGGAAAACATGTTTGTGAAGGCTGTATTTTGGGCAAAATGCAGCGTTCTTCCTTTCCAAAAGATGGTTCAGTTCGGGCTATGCACAAATTGTAGCTTGTACATAGTTATGTCTGTGGTCCTATGCAGACACCCTCTTTTGGAAAGTATCTTTACTTCGTGACTTTCATTGATGATTTCTCCAGGCATGCATGGGTATATCCACTCAAAGCAAAGTCCGAAGTGTTCATGTGCTTCAAACAGTTTTTGGTTTTGGCTGAAAATCTGTCAGCATGTAAAATGGGCACCCTCCATTCTGATCGAGGGGGGGAATATATGTCTTCAGATTTTAATGCATTTCTGGCTGAACGTGGGATAAAACACCAGTGTACAGTGCCGTATACACCTCAACAGAATGGAGTTGCTGAACGGAAGAACAGGTCTCTCATGGAGATGGCGAGGTTTATGGTCAAGAGTCAGGCTTTACCTCATAGTTTCTGGCTTGAGGCTGTCATGTGTGCAGCATATGTACTGAACAGGTGTCCCACTAAAGCGTTGCAGTCTAACACTCCATATGAGGCTTGGCATGACCGCAAGCCATCTGTTGCTCATCTGCGTGTTTTTGGTTGTTTGGCATATGCATTAGTGCCTGAACAACATCGCAAAAAATTGCATGATAAGGCAATAAAATGTATTTTTGTTGGGTACAATTCTGAAAGTAAAGGCTATCGTCTGTATCATCCACAGACTAAATGCATTCTGGTTAGCCGTGATGTTGTCTTTGTGGAAGATGCTATTCAGCCATTGCTTTCATGTACTAAGGAGACATCTGTTAGCTCCAAAGACATGTATGATACTTTGATGCCTCTTTTTACAGGTGGACAGTCTAGTGCTGGTCCTAATGAGGCAACTTCTCAGCCTATGCAGGTTTCATATGATGATGCAGATCATTCCATTTCTGATGCAGATTTACATGATGCACTTGCTGATGAGAGAGCTGATATTGAGCAGGCAAAAATTATGCCAAAATGGCTGGTGTAGACTTTGCGTGACAGCAAATTAGATGCACCTTTGTCATATCGTACTCGTTCAGGCTCTCATAGTGCCTCCTTTGCATCAGATTGCTACGCTATGGCTGCATCTAGTCTTTGTGATGAGAATGAGCCTGTTTCTTTTGATGAAGCACAGAATTCAGAAAATTGGATGGCTGCTATGCAATCTGAATATGATGCTATAATGAAGAATGGTACATGGTCTTTATGTGACTTGCCTCCTGGCAAGAAGGCCATTGGCACTAAGTGGGTATACAAGCTGAAGCGTAAACCTGATGCTACAGTTGACAGGTATAAGGCTAGGCTTGTTGCAAAGGGTTATGCGCAGGAAAGAGGCATTGATTTTGATGAGACCTTTGCACCTACATGCCGTATGACTACTGTTCGGAGCATTTGTGCACTTGCAGCCCATCATGGTTGGAATGTACAGTTGGACATTAAAACATCATTTCTGAATGGTGACTTGCATGAAGAAGTGTATGTTTTTCAGCCCCGTGGCTTTGTGCAGAAAGGGCATGAAAACCAGGTGTGCAGGTTAAAGAAGGCGTTATATGGTTTAAAGCAAGCACCACGTGCTTGGTATGAGAAGATACATGCCTATCTGATTGCACATGGTTTTGAGAACAGTCCAATTGAAAGCACCTTATATGTTAAGCGTGCTAATGATGTGCTTTTGATCATTGTTATCTATGTAGACGACATGCTGCTCACTGGTCCTATTGAGAAGAATATTGCTGATTTCAAGGCTGATTTGCATGCCTCATTTGAGATGTCTGATTTGGGGCAGTTGCATCACTATTTGGGCATTCAGTTTATGCAAGTTGATGGTGGAATGGGTTTGTGTCAAACGAAATATATTGACACATTATTGCTGCATTTTGGCCTTGAAGACTGTAAGCCTATTGCCACTCCTATGGAGACAGGTTTACGATTGAGTCTTCATGATGCTCGAGATGAATTTGATGCTGTTCTCTATCAGCAGGCTGTTGGATGCTTGATTTACTTATGCATTACTCGGCTAGATATTCAGTTTGTTGTCTCACAGATGAGCAGGTTTATGCATTGCCCAGGAGTCACGCATTGGAAGGCGGTTAAGCGCATCTTTCGCTACTTGAGTGGTACTCGACTACTTGGGTTGTTTTATCCCAAGGGGGGATCACTACCACCAGATTTGCATGCTTTTTGTGACTCAGATTGGGCTGGTTGCTATGACACTCGTGTGTCCACTAGTGGCTTTTGCTTCATGCTTGGTAGCTCATGTATATCTTGGTTGAGCAAGAAGCAGCCTACTGTGGCCACTTCCAGTTGTGAGGCTGAGTATAGGGCAGCTTTCACAACGACTGTTAAGTGTGTGTGGCTCACACGCCTTATGGCTGATTTGGGTGTTGGCCAGTCTTCTGCCACGACCATCTTCACTGACAGTCAGAGTGCATTGGCAGTTGCGAGGAACCCTGTGTTCCATGCTCGCACTAAGCACATTGAGGTGCATTATCACTATGTCAGGGAGAGGTTCTCTGCTGGGGAGATCAGCTTGGCATATGTGCCCACACAGGAGAACATTGCAGACCTTTTCACGAAGGCTCTGCCTAGGGAGAAGTTTGAAGCTTTCCGCAAAGCTTTGGGCTTAATTCCTTTTGTGGAGTGATTTCCACAAAGCTTGGCACTTCCTTATACATGAGTGCCAGCTCCTTGTTCACCACATCACTCCCAGGGGGGATTTGGTGATATATTTAGGTAGTGATGTGTGTGAACACTCTAGGACTGCTGGGGCACTTTTTTCCCTCTTTAGGAGGTTTTTTTCCCCTGGCTTGTATATACGCCTATTGCCCTAATGGGCTACTTATCTTTGTACATTCTCTAGTAATACATTCAGTCTTGTGTGTTGTGCTCCAAGCTTCTTCTTCTTCCTCGTGCTGTTCGCGTGCTTCCGCAGACGTCTAACTCCAATAGTGCGTGGAGGATTTGTTTTTAAAAAGCAAAAAGTATGGCTACCGTTTTCCCGTTTTCACGATCATGCTTGATTAATGGTGCTTTTAGAGGACTATACAAAACTATAAAGAGGGCATTGGCTCATTGTTCAAATCACTCACTCAAACATCTCAAGTTTGAAGGTCTTCTTGAAGAGAGAGTGTTCACACGGTCTTGAGGAGGTGTAGTTTTGGTGAAGGAGAGGCTACTCTCTTGGAGCAAGAAGTCTTCTACAAGGTGATGGTAACTATCTTTTGTGAGTTAACCTTATATATATATATATATATATATATATATATATATATATATATATATATATATATATATATATATATTTAGGGTTTTTGTACCCTAATCTCAAAATTAGGGTTGGTTGATTTACAATTTTGTTACACTATTTTGTGAGAATAAGGTTAGCTTCATTGTTCATTCACTTCACATACTTAGATTATATGAAGATAATCTAAATTTTGTATCATCATCTTCTTGGATATTCTTCCATCAGTGATCGCACCACTTTATATGGTTGAGTAGTACTCCCATGTTGTAATTTGGACGTCTATTTTTTAGTGAGTAAGCATCCAGCTCACGTTCCTTATCCTTGTCTCAAGATTTCTATCCTTCTCTATCTCACATATCGTCTTGGCTAATTAAGTCCAAAAGGTATTAGTTTGGAACAATCCTAGGGTGCCAAATTCCAACAAGATGGCGATGCTAGGTATCAAAGACATCCTTTATCAAGGACTTCATAATATATCTCTAGGTGGAAGAATATCCTAGAAATATTTGCAACTAGATGTAGGTTTCCATCATCTCCATGTTGGGATAGAATGGCCCCTAAGGCAAAGTCTGATGCATCTATCTCTAGGAAATATTAGGATGAAGAACAATTGAAGCAGCGGTAAATGTTTATTTAAAGCTCTAAAAGGCTTTTTTCTACTTATTTGGTTCATGATAACTTTGCATCTCTTATAAGCTCTAAAAGGATTTTTTTCTACTTCGTTGGTCCATGATAAGTTTCCATTTCAAGCTCGAAAAGGATTTTTTCAACTTCTTTGGTCCATGATACGTTTGCATTTCTTTGGTCCATGACAAGTTTGCATTTTTTGGTCACTATCTTGAAGTAATCTTTGATAAATATCCTATAGAAGTTGGCAAACAGTAGAAATCATTGTACATCTTTGAAACACATGAGGGTGGTTGCCAATCAAGGATGGTATTGATCTTCTTAGGGTTTGTGAAGATTTCTTTCTCTAAGAAAATGTATCCTGAAAATTCCAATTTTTCGGATGAGGAAAGAGAACTTCTTCAATTTTACATGTAAACCTTTTTCCCTTAGTTTCACTAGAACTATCTTTACATGGTACTCATGCTAGTCTATATTTTTGAAGAATATGAAGACATCATCTAGCTATCCTACCACAAATGCATCTAAATATTCTCTAAAGTTATCATTCATCACATGCTAAAAGATATGTGGAGAATTTGTGAGGCGAAATGGCACAATTACATATTCAAAATGCTTGTATCTTGTTCAAAATAGTGTCTTTTCTTCATCTCCTTCCTTGATCTTGACAAGGTTGTAAGCTCTTGGAAGGTCAATCTTCATGAACTTTGATTTTCCAAGGCATTTTAGAAGCCTAATATAAGTGGTAGAGGATATCTCTTTTTAATAGAGACTTTTTTCAATCCACGTAATTTTGCAAACATTTGGGGAGTCCTATCCTTGTTCTCTGCAAATAGTTAGGGGCTCATATAGGAGAGTTTGAGTGTGTAATAAACCACTTGACTAGATTCTCATCAATATTCTTATGTAATTCTGTCACTTCCTCTATCGATAGCCTATAGATTGGCCCAAAGGGTGGTTGTGCTCTTTGTTGAAGCTCTATGACACAATCATAAGGTTTATCTTTTGAGAGAATATTTACATGCTTCTTTTCAAAAACATCTTGAAAATATTGGTGCTAGCTACGTAGCTTCATTATATCGTCTTTCTTGGAATTTTGATTTGGTATGACATAGATCATACATGTCAATTCCTTCCTTATTGGATGTATGAAGGCATCGACTCCTACATATGTGAGGCTCATATAGATATCTTGACAAGTGATTTTATTCTTTTCCTAATGAATGTGTGGGTTATCCTTCTTTCACTAAGGCATTCCAATAATAATAAAACATATGTGGGAATCATGATCCCCAATAAGTACTTTTATGGGTGTTTATCTTGGTAATAATCCCACATGCTAGAGGCCATCCATCGACTACTTTATCTACTATAGATTTGCTCTTCTAAAATATTGGAATCCTTTATTGCTTAACAAATTCTTCATCTATGAAACATGAGGAAGCTCCTAAATGGATTGGGGCTGAGAGGAAAAGGGTCATCTTAAGCATGATCTCATTGACAAGGAAGAGACATGTTTCTATTGGTGTTGCAGGAATTATGACATCCTTTTGTATATCATGGTCCGATTATATTGTCTCCTTTAAAACCAAAGTTCCTTGTTTCCCTACTCAAGGGTGACTGCCACTATTGAGTTGGATATCTTGTTGAGACACTTAACTCGAATATTGCTAGGGTTCCACAATAGAGGCATAACTTGTTATCTCTCTTTCTCTACTTCTCCTCTACGGATAGAGGCTTGAAACTAGTTACATCCATCTACATAGGTTCAGGCATAGGCTGTTCTTTAAGAGTGGGTTGAAGATTTTGGATTGGTGAAGTCTTCCTTCTACTTGTTTTTCTTGTTTCGTTTACAAAAAGGTGGTTATCACATTGAATGTCTTGGGTAATGTATTCATTGAATGTCTTTGCCTTTGGCATCATGAGTAGAAGGTCATTCACATAATCTCTTAATCCTCATCTAATATGGATAGAAGTGAAATACTACATATAACCATGTGAAAATCAATAGATCTAGGATAGGTTGCCATAAACTGCATGGCCTCTTGCAACATTTACCCATTCTAGGAAGATCATGGTCCTCACTGACTATGCATCTTATCACAAACCTACCAAGGTGTTGGAATGAATGTCAAAATAGCTGTGGAAAACAAATTCTGGTGAAGATTGCACGAAGAACATATATTTTAGACATTCTAAATTATTCTAGTTTCTATAAATATGAGAAAGATTCTTGCTCATAATATTATCAACCTTATGTATTTTTTATAAAAATTTTAGAGTTCTCTAGAATATATATTTCTAGTTTAGAAGGTAGAAGGAGCAAATCTTAAGTATGAACATGGACAATTAAACTAGTATAAATCACGATGGAAGCCATTTTTAAAGGCAAGGATTGATTTTTATTAATGTGAAAAGTTAGAGAGCTCCATCAAACATAAATATTGTCTCTTTCCTTTCTTGAGATTTCAAATAAAAAATGGTGAGTGTTTCCTATAGGTTTATCTCAGACTTTATGTGTTTTATGTATAAGAATCTCATTGATCTATTCTTAGTCTATCTGCTTGTGAATAAAAGTGAGAAGCTATTTGTATGAAAAAGTGCAGTTGCAAAAATTGTGATTCTTTCATCAAGGGGTTATAGAGAAGAACATTAAAAAAATGTGTTACTTATGAAAACTATCATACTTTAAATACTTTAATCATTGAAAAACCTTAATCCTATTAAAAATTATGGTCAAAACATGATTTATGTCCAACATTCATAATTTCTTGAGTCCCTTTGCTTATATGGTGTGGATTAAATAAAACCTTAGTCCTTGCTTGATAAATCTTTTGAATCATTGATAAAAAAGGGGGAGGGAGTTTTTGTATAATTCATCAATTGACAATTGAATGTTTGTCTTTGTGGATCTTTTATGTTATAATAATTGGAGAGGAAAACATGAAACTATAAAAAAAAACATAAGGTCCAAGATGTATGATGCTATTCTTTTTAATGGTGGATAGATTCCTAAAGATTCCACACTTCTTTGCAGCCACCAAGGCAATTACAGGTGCAACCACTACGATAGTTTTTCGAAGATACATCTTTAGGGTTCATGGATAGCATGATGATATTGTGAATGATCGAGGTCCTTGGTGTTGAAGTTAAATTGCCCATATCCAATCATCCACAAAAGTACATGACCTCTAGATAGAACAAGTGAACAAGTTCAAGAAAAGCATGTCCATTGCACCATCAAATATGATCAAAATTATTTCTTTGAGCTTTTAACCTTTGTAGATTTTGCCTATATAAATAGCGTTCATACATGTACCAAGTAAAAGCTTCTTTGAAAATTAAAGACAACACGCAATGATGGATGACAACTTCCAATTTAAGTCAAAAACATATCTCCAAGAGATAAGGCACAATAATCATGGATATTCACCAAGAAATCAATCAAAAGGTACATAACGACCAAGAAATATCATTATTATTAGACCAATGCTGCATAAGGAATGCATCTTATCATGTTGGTTGCATCTTATCATGTTCGTTGCATCTTATCATGTTGGTTGCATCATATCATGTTGGGGATAAAGTATGATTATTGAGAAATAGTTTGTAGACTTCAAGACCCTATGCAAAGCTACAAAATTAGAGATTTCTTTCTTTCATCAGCGTGGTTGAGATTAATCTAGTCACCTTCAAGCACTAGTTACTGAGTACCATGAGAATATATCTAGTTTTACATGTATCGATGTTGGAACCATATCTAATTTTTCCATTGAGGGGAGAAGGAACGAATCTTAAACCACCTTTTGTGATCATAGATCATGATGAATTTTAGGTCGAACATGTGTGGAACTAGATAATCTCTTGAGGAAGCTTGGAATACCTTGTTCATTGAAAGTTATGCTACTAGTGATCATACATGGGAGCCTACAAGAAATATTTAGAGAGGACTTATCAAGATTCATGAATTTCATAAGAAGAATTCAATGAAGGTCAAGCCAGAAAACATGACCACTTCTTGTGGAACTCAACACTTTAGGGAGAGGTGATTCATCAAGAAAAAGGAGAGCATCTTGAACCATAGTCTTCATATGACTTCCTATATCTCATGATTGGTTCAAAATTTAGAGAAAATAATGCTATCATTTGTCTTAAACATGCGGAAAAAACCCCTTCTTGCCTAGTTCTAACATGAAAGGTGTTGTTTTAAATTGGTGACATCATTGATAATTATCATCAATTTCTAGCCACCCTTGATATAATTCCCCTCAAATCCTATATAAGGAGGGCTTGGATATTTATATACTCAGTCTTGCCAATGCCATTCTTGGGATCTCAACGAGTTATGATCACCAAGTAACTACTTTCCAAGTTTCCTCTTCAAGTTCTTGACTTGCTCCTTGTTCTAGTTTGGTCTATTCTAGATATCTCATCTTTTCCACTTGTTAGTGAAGAGTTTTTCCATGAGTGTGTTAAAATCACCTACTTGCATGTCCATGTACATGGAAATGTTAAATGCTTCCCACTTATTATCCACTTTTACTTCGTTGATGGCTTGTTTGACAATTTTCTTTCATCTATGACCTCTCAAATGCTTCCTTATCATCAACTATGTCTTTTATCTTGGTGACAAAGTGGATGAAATTCTATTTGGGTTGGTTCTTGAGTCATGTGCATTTGATCCATAATTGATTTTTCTTGGCCTTGGTGCTTGAAGAGAAGAATGTTCCATATGCATTCTAACTTTCTTGTGAAGTAGAGTATGAAGATGAGAGGATCTTTGCAAAATCCTATTCTAGAAGAGCCTTTTTTCCTCTGAAACTATAGTAGAATCTTTAAGCTTGGAAATGAAACATGATTATGACCACAATGCTCTAGAAAATTGACCTCAAATTTTAAGTGAAGAGAGACTACTTCTAGATTTTGAGCATGAATAGAAAACCTCTTATGTATGGAAGAAGGCACTCAAAAAATGCTAAGTGAAGAGAGACTACTTCTAGATTTTGAGCATGAATAGAAAACCTCTTATTTATGGAAGAAGGCACTCGAAAGTTAGTTTGAAAAGCTTCAAAAAGGATGGTGTGTTATCTAGTCTATGGTATTTCACAAATTTAAAGTGACTAGAGTGCAAGAAATATACATAAGAATCCATTGTGCGATCCCCACATTTCAAAAACACATAGTACACATAAAGAGTCATAGAAGTTGATGCATATCTATCCACAGAGAGCTCCAATGATCAATAAAAAAAAATCATTGAAGGTGTTGGAGGATTAAAAAGGCTACAAGATAAGCACAATTAACACTCTAGAAAAGATTGAGAGGTCTAATGTATTGCACGACTCCTTCATTAAAGTACATATAAGATTTTCTACTTGATTTTACCAAACAATTGTTGGTTGATTCTAGCAAAAGATTCCAATAACTTTTAAGGTAACTCGCTTCAATATTGAATTCAAATGTGACTCATGGTTTTTTGGCTCAATTCATACCTACTTTGATTCTCCACGTTGCATAAAAAATTCTTTAAGAATAGACACAAATGTAGTGAGACTTATCCTTAGGAATGATATAAGGGTATGCGTATACACACACATTGTTTCTCATAGTCAAATATAATCCATAAATAAGTACTCTAAGAAGACGTTTTGATTCATTTTATTGCTATTTATTATGTTTTCACTATCATCCTTATCCCTACATACCTTTTTCTTCCATCATGCAATTGTTAATGGCATAGATCTAGATAGTTGTTTGTAGGTCTAGTGAGCCTAATAGTAGTTTTTTGGTTCATTATTTCGTAGGGTACCTTGCAATCTAGCTCATTTTCATCCCTTGCATATCCAAGAAAAGGTGAAATCACTTCAATCAGTGGGGCTCTTATAGTATATTTAAAGGGATTGAGGTATTCTCATCATTCCTCATTTAAATGAGAGATTCAAGGGTACTACTAAGAGAGGTGGTGTGTATTGGAGAGAGCTTGGAGGAATAGTGTGCATAGGAAAGGATTATGGTTGTCACGAGAACTTCACATGTAGGTAACACTTATGTGAGCTGACTAAAAATCATTGTAATGGTGTACAATGGAGAAGATAAGGTAGGGATTGCCCTTTGCATTTGTTTAAATTTTCTTGTTGATGTTGTGGTTGAAAAATGATTGGATTAGATAGAATGATGCCTAAGAAACATTCTTCTAGAGGGACAACAAGAAAACATAAAACATACAAGGGGACAAAAGTACTCAATGATTTCTCTATAGTGATATGAATGGATATTGTGGATTACTATTTTAATGTGCTTTTGAGAATTGATTTAGGTTCCTAGTTTCCAAGGAAGTCATAGGGTAGAGGACTAACATCTTGAAGCTATCTCTTATGTCCAATTAATAAGGTTAAGTATAAAAGGATCAATACAAATCCTTTCTAACCAATCGAAAGAATGTGGACAAAGGAGAGGTGTTGTGAAGGCTACTCTTTCCCTTAAGGAACAATGGTAAAACACTATTTACTCCAAGAATCTAAACTCAGTTTGAATCTTTGAAGAGAAGAGATTCTATTCTAGATTGGATCTAAAAAGAGTGGAGTTTGTGCATAGTCTCATCCCTTCCCAAATCATTATAAACATCATATAGCTTGGCAGAAGATAATTTGAATCAAGTGAAAAGTATGGAAATAATTAAAAGGATAAATTTAAAACATACATATCCAATTTAGTTTTCATTATCTGTAGATTAGGCATCCATAACACAAATGTATGAATTATGTGAATTCTGAGTATCTCTCCCTACATTGCTAACTTGGTCCATTTCATTGCACTACCTATGCATTAACCTAACAAAATGGGCATATACTCAAAAGATTTTGAGAACTCTTCTTAAAATTCTTAGAATCTGCCTTGAAGAATGAACTTTGACTATAGTTGATTAAAACATTTGACTTAGATATTTGTACCATGGTCGACTTCCAACCAACATCCACACATGCCTTTCCCAACTAGACGAATAATATGTGAAATCTAGGATTTAGGGTCTTGACAGAATGTAGGAAAGAAGTTACCACTGAGTATTACTCAATCAATTGCATATGTATGTATGTATGTATGTATGTATGTATGTATGTATGTATGTATGTATGTATGTATGTATGTATGTATGTATATATATATATATATATATATATATATATATATATATATATATATATATATATATATATATATGTATGTATGTATGTATGTATGTATGTATGTATGTATGTATGTATGTATGTATGTATGTATGTATGTATGTATGTATGTATGTATGTATGTATGTATGTATGTATGTATGTATGTATGTATGTATGTATGTATGTATGTATGTATGTATGTATGTATGTATGTATGTATGTATGTATTATATATATATATATATATATATATATATATATATATATATATATATATATATATATATATATATATATGCATGCCACATATGATTCTATAAGCGAAGAAAACACTTGGCATCTTCTCCCCCTAGAGGAGGTAATTTAGAGAAAAAAACAATAGGGCTTGCAAGTTCTAAACAAGGTTGCATTGTAGGCCATAAAGAAAAAGAGGCATCCATTCCATAACCTAGGAAAATACATTCCACCTACAAAAAGACATTCCATGTGCAAAGAAAACATTCCACCTAGAAAGAAAATATTCATGGAGTAATAGCATTCTTGTATGTATGTATGTGTGTATGTATGTATGTATGTATGTATGTATGTATGTATGTATGTAAAAGATCAATCCAATCATTCTGATGATAGTTGATGATGCAACAAAGATATTATTTTAGGACTTGATTCACCCATTTTGTTTTTCCATCAGCTTGTGGAGGATGTACAATAGATATTTTAACTTGAACACCAAGGTTTGCAAAAACTCCTCCAAATGCTAGATAAGAACTAGCGACCTCAATCATTGACAATATTGTTTGGAAATCCATGAAACCTAGAGATGTATCTGAGAAGAAGCCTAGTAGTGGGTGCACCTGTGATTTCCTTCATAGTTGGAACGAAGTGTGCCATTTTTGTGAATATATACACTATAACAAGAGTGATATCATACTTACAAAATGTTGGTAGCTCAATTACTATTAAGTCCATAGATAATGAAGACCATGGCCTTTTTGGAATAGGTAAAGCTTGCAAGAGACCATGAGGTTTATGATATAGTACCTTAGATATATTTCAAGTGTGACATGCTCCAATATATTCTTTGACTTCCTTACACATTTGAGGCCATCAACAATCCCTTGATATGAGTTATATTTTTTTATTCACTCTAGAATGTCATGTTGTAGAATTATCATGATGTTGCCGAAGTACTTGGATTCTAGGTTTTTTTAGAGGGACATACAATAGGTTCTTATAGAATAGTAGCCAAGTTTTTTCTTGGAACTCATATACTAAATGAACTTTCCCTTCTTGAATTTTTTGCTTGACATTACAAAACAATTCATCATGTGGTAGAGTCTCACGAATCAAGTGGCTGAATCATCTTTATGGGTTGAAGTGATTGTAGCTAACACGAGATGTTTAGGCTTGAGTAATACACTCTTTTATTGACGAAAGGCCTCTTCATTTTTCTTTGGGGCAAGGTAAGATCTTCTTGAGAAGGTTTCTCGCTAACATTGCTCGCATCCTCAATGATATGTTTTGACAAAATTAAAGCTAGATAGAAAGGTAGTCCATCATGATTTCCTTCTATTGAGGATGGAGGTGGCCATAAAGTATTCTAAATTCATCAGAATTTTGTAACTTTATTGGCTTCTGCTTCTAGTAGGTGATGCTAGGTATCAAACATATCTACTATCACAATGAGTTCTGTATCATGGATTTCATAATGTATCTCTAGGGAAGGATTCCCTTGAGTTATATACAACTAGATGTAGGTGCCCATCATCTCCATGTTGGGATACAATGGCTTCTAAAGCAAATTCTGGTGCATATATCTCTTGGAAAAATTGGGATAAACTAGAATTGGAGTAGTCACAGATGTTGATTTCAATGTGTAAAATACTTTTTCTTCTTCTTTGGTCCATGAGAATTTTGCATTTCTCGTAAGCTTGTTAAGAGGTGTTTCTGTCTTGGAGTAATCTTTGATAAATATCTTAAAGAAACTGGAAAACCCTAGAAAAATTCTACATCTCAAATAGATGAGGATGGATTCAAATTAAAGATTTTCTTGATCTTCTTAGGGTACATGAAGATTCCTTTCTCTAAGATAATCTCCCCTAGAAGTTCCACTTTTGTTTGTTGGAAAGAGTAGTTCTTCACTTTTGTGTATAAACCTTTTTACGTTCATATCTCTAGAACTATCTTCACATGAAGTTCGTGCTCCTATAGAATTTTTGAGAATATGAAGATATCATCTAGGTATATTACCAAAAATCCATCTAAATATTCACGAAACATATCATTCATCATATGCTGAAAGATGTTTGGAGAATTTATGAGACCAAATGGCATAAGTACGTATTCAAAATGCATGTATCTTGCTCAATTCATCTCCTTCCATGATCCTCACAAGTTTTTAAGCTCCTCAAAGGTCAATCTTCATGCGGAGATTCGCTTTTCAAGGCATTTCAAGAGCTCTCATATAAGTGCTAAAGGGTATCTATCATCTATAGTGACTTTATTCAATCCAAGAGAGTCTACACCCATTCCAAGAGTTCCATCCTTGTTCTTTATAAGAAGAATAGGGGACCTTGGAAGATACTTTGAGTGCTTGATGTACCCCTTTGCTAGATTCTCATAATTATTCTTATGTAATTCTATATTGATCAAGGGATAGCCTATATACTGTTCCTAAGGAAGGTTGTTATCTCCCTTGAAGTTCTATGGATCAATCATAAGTTCTATGTTCTAGGAGGATATATGCTTTCTTATCTTCAAAAAGATCTTGAAAATCTTCGTACTAGCTAGGTAACTTCACTAGATCATCTCTCGTGGACTTTTGAGTTGGTATGGCATAGATCATATGTATCGTTTTCTTCCCTACTAGATGTATGAATGCTTTGATTCCTACATATGTCAGGATCTTGTGGATATATTGCGTGAGTGATTTTATTATTTTTCCATTCAATGTGTGGATTGTGTTTCTTTCACCAAGGCATCCCAATGATAACATGATTTATCTAACTTGAAATTAGATTGAAACATATGTGGGAATCATGATCACTAAGCAATACTCTTATTGGTGTCATTTCCTTGGTAATATTCCCACATGCTGGATGTCATCCATCTAGTATTTCAGCTACTATTGATTTTTTCTCCTCAAGTACTTGAATCATATGTTTCTTAACCAATTCTTCATCGATGAGACACAAGGAGGCTTCCAAATCCACTAGGCATGAAAGCAAAAGGGTCTTCTTAGACATGATCAACTTGAGAAGGGATAGACATGTTAGTATGGGTCTTGTAGGAATTATGAGAAGATTTTTTATATCATGGGTTGGTTATATAATCTTCTTTACATATGGACTTCCTCATTTCCCCACTCTACATGGGTGACTACCACTCTCAATTTTGTTCCATTGTTGTAATAATTAATTGCAATATGGTGAGGGTTTACATAGTAGTGAAATTCCTTTTTATCTCTCCTTCTCTATTTCTCCTTTGGGTTTAGAGTTTTTAACCTAGTTACATCTATCTGCATAGGTTCAAGCATAGGACCTACTGTAAAAGTGGGTTGTAAGGGTTTCTATCGGTGAAGTCTTCCTTCTACTAGTTTTTCTTGTTTCCTTTCAAAACAATGACTATTACATTGAATGGCTTGGGTGATGTATTCATTCAATGTCCTAACTTGCAACATTCTGAGTAGAAGGTCCTTCACATCATCTCGTAAGCATCATCTAAATTGTCTTATGAAGTCATCCTCATGCCAAGTGAGGTCACAAAGAAATTGCCTAAATTATGGTACATATATAGAGGCATGTCATTGACCTTGAGATTCCTTCTAGAGTCTTGGTTCTATCACTCAATTGATGCGTACATCTCCAAATGTGGCAATGAGCTCTTTCAAAAGCCCCTCATATTTATAAAGTATTTACATGTTTTTCTCCAAGATTGGTTCAAACCATGATAATGCTTGACCATGTAGAAAGGTTCCAATAAAATCGACCTTGAATGACTCATTAGGGTATCTATCCTGCTGCATACGGATGTAAAATTTAACTTGCTATAGGATTTTTTAAAACTTTGTGAGATCACCATTGAGCTTTTATGGAGGGGAAATCTTAGGTTCCTTCAAGAAGGATGAATTAGGATGTTCATTTACTTATATGCTTCCTTTATTTGCTTGAAGATCTTTGGTTTGTTCTTGTAACTCTTGGATGAGTGCTCCTAGAAGCACAGGATGTCCCATCTTGATCTGTGCATGTCAATCAGTTAGGTTGTCAACTTGTTGCTATAGATTTTGATGGGATGCCACAATCTTTTCAAATCTGTTCTCCATGATATCTGGTCATTCATAAAAGCTAGTCTTTCCAAAATTTTAGGGTAGCATGATATTTTGACCTTTAACTAGACTAAATAAGATTTTGGAACCATAGTTCTTATTACAAAATCACCAACATAGGGAGAATAATACAAGAATATGCAACTAACACAAGAAGTCCCACAACTCATGAATGATACATATAGATAAGTGGACTAGAAATGATACAAGAGATCCCAAAACCTCGGAATATAAGTATGAAATAATGTATCTTGCTTACAAGGAATCTCTTTAGGGAGATGGACTAAGTACAAGAAAGAACTAGACTACATCTCATACTACAAAATTACAAGAGGGCAAGACATGTTATATACAATACTAGGAGATTGTAGTTAGAGCTATCAAGATTAGCATTCATGAGAGAGGATGTATGTGGCCAAGGCCTCTTATACAGGTGTTCACAAATTGATGATGTCAATAATTTGAAACAAGACCTCTAGATGTCCAAATCACGCATGTAGACAATCGATCTTAGGGTTGTGGCATGCTTAGGTCACATGGAATTTGAGGTTAGGATGGTTTCCTTTGTATCGATTTTACACTTAAGTTGAGATGGGACAACCCTTGCACCTAGGCACAATGACCCAAGAGTTGTAGGAATGCATTACGAATTTTCAAAAAATTGAAGGAAAGAAATCAAGAAAATTCATGCACTATTTTGTCTTTCATGAAGGAGCCTAAGACTTGTTTGTAAGAAAAAATCGATAGTGATGATACAAAGTTCCAAGGATTCTTACAACAAGTAAAATTGTATTTCTACATGCAACAAGATAGATACCCAAACGATGTAGGCAAGGTTGATTTGATTGGAAGCTTGCCCTATGGTCAAGCATTGCCATAGTTTTCTCCAATCTCAGAAAATAACACAAAGTTTCATTCTGATCGTCATGGGTTTCTCCAAGAGGTCATCCCCACACTTCAAGATGTAGATACCATTCAAATTGGGGAAAGAAAACTTGTGCAAGGTAATCAACATACATCTACATTCACATCACATTTTCTGTAGTTGATATGTAATCTAACTTGTCTTGAGGATTACTTAATAATGCAATTTAGATGGGTCATAAGAGAGGATGTGAAGGACCTTCTTCTCACGATGTCAGATTTCAAGACATTGAATGAATACATCACCCAAGTGATTCAATGCAACCTTTACCTATTCCACAAAGATCAAGTTTCTCTCTGTCCATGGATTTTATCACAAAGCTTCAAAGGTTTTGGAATGAATGTCATAATAGCTTTAGAAAGAAATTCGAGGAAAGCTTTTAGGAAGAAGAAAGACAAAATATATACCTAAGAAATTGTAAATTATTTTAGTTTTTGTAAATATGAGGGAGAGTTTTCCTCATGACATTATCAACCTCATTTGTTTTTATAGAATTTTTAGAGTTCTCTAGAATATGTATTTTTATTTTAGAAGGTAGAAGGACCGAATCTTAAGTATGAACATTAGACACAAACTAGTACAAAGGATAATCAAACTCATTTTGCAAGGCAAGAATTCATTTTTATTAATGTAAAAAGTTAGAGAGGTCTTTCAAAAGTAAATCTTGTCACTCTCTTATTTTTTAGGTGAAAAAGATAAGAGTTTTCCATGGGTTTATCTCATATGTTTTTTGTTTTATTTGTGTACAAGATTTTCATTGATCTGTTCTCGGTCTATGTCGACTATGCAAAGTTGCAATAATTGGGATTCTATCATCAAGGGCTTATAGAGAAAAAAAATTGGAAACTAATGTTATAGTTTTATTCCTTATAAAGCATTTTATGCTTTAAGAAATTGAATCATTGGAAAACCTTACTCCTATCAAAAATTCTGATACAAATAAGATTTATGTAGACAATGGGTGAGTTCATGAATTCCTTTGATTAGATTGTATGTATTAAATCAAAAGTTCATCGTTGCTTCATAAATCTTGTGAATCATTAATTAAATAGGTGCTAGGATTTTTGGATACTTGCCCCATTGACAATGAAATGTAGTTGGAAGATCATTTCAATGTCAAAGTCCTACTTCTTCATAAAATTTTCAAATATCTATGAGTCAATAACACTTTAGCTTGAAGTAATCCATAATTCAAAAGAAGAACAAGTCTATGCCTTATTTGGAAAACAAGATCTTGGAAGTTACTTCATATCTTCTACTTCCTTATCTTATCCTCCTTGAATTTAAACTTCTTCTTTAATTTTTAATCCCTTGAGAATCAAATATAACTTCAAGATCCATTCTAGGACTAAAAGATAATTATCATCCCATGGTCTGATGTCCCATACCAATTTTCCAACATCAATCTGAGTATAAAATCTGGTGTCCCATACCACCCTATTTTATATTCACATTGACACGTGAGTGATATTTATGCTGAAGTCTAAACACATCTTTATAGAGCACCTTCTCACTTCCATTATTTAAAATGATTTCAAAGTTTTAGGCATTATCTCTAACTTGATATTCTAGGTTTTGAGTTCTTCACATGATCGTTTGAGGATCTCATGCTTTGCCTTGGAAACTTGAAAACCTCTTGATAGAATATCCATTACTCTTTGCTAAGGTTTTCAAATGAAGACCAATTCTAATTCCAAGTACTTGAATTTTCACAATTCAAGTCTAATTGGTTTATTCTTGATCAATTTGTAGTGACAAGATCCTTTTACTCCTTTCTTATTTAAGCTTTTAGTAGCTACCCTGACCAGAAATTTATAGGAATCTCTATACTACTTAAGTCTAAGCATGCACTCATGCTTTTTTGGATTTTATCGAACTCCCTTTAAGGATAGGTAAGCATTTTATTTTACCTTTCATAGACTTAAGTATTATCATCATGGTTGCAGACTACATACTTGGATTGCATATACTTGGGTAATCTTCAGAGTAGTTCCAATCGCAAGTTCTTGGACAATCATGGCCAAAATTATACAAGTCTAGTTGAACTTGCAACAAGAATAAAGACTTAGTCTTTATTGTTAAGATCTCTTAAACTAAAAAAATATTCTTTGCTTACCTATGGGTCCTTTTAAAGATCTTTTCCTCAACTCAAGTCCAAGCATATGCTTTTGCCTCTTAGATTCTAAAAGTAAGAATATCTTTGGACTTAGCTACCACTACCGGTGGTTTGGGACTTCTTGGGAACTACTTGCTATCAAACTATCTTGAAGAAGTCCATTCTCACTACCAGACATAATTTTATTCTTCAAGTGCTTGCAATTCCTTTTATGGAAGCAAATAACCTGAGCAATTGATTCATCATGAAATCCATTGCACTTTTTAACCTAGATTAGTGCATCTATACTAGAGTATCAGGAAAGCTAATGCTTTGCTCCTCATACATGGTAAACAACTACCTTTAGGATTAGGCATCCCATCCTATTCTAGACTTAAGCATGCCAGAAAGTTATTTTATAGGTAAATTTCTAGATACCTTTCTTGAGTAAATATCTATATCTTGAAGATGTTTACTTTTCCTTTTGATGAATTCAATCCCAAGTCGTCCAATTTGTTTTCTCCTTATTCTTGATGAGAAAATCTTTTTTGAAGAGGTGGGCAAATTCATCCTTAATTGAGGGCTTTTTGATGAGTCTCACTGAGACTCATCCATCATGTGTGGGCCTAATGAAAAACTAGCCTTATTTCAATCCATATCTTCACCTAAGAAGTAAGGAGGATGTATATCTTTCCATAAAAATGGATGGCTTACACCTACTCATTACATCAAAGTGTTTGCAAGAAATGAAATGGTAGGATTCATCAAACTAAGACAACTCAAGTTACTAGTTTAAGGGAAACAAGTTTGTTTGGGGAATGGATGTATCCTTGTCATTTTCCAAAACAAACAAACATAGGAGAGGTCACTATTATATTAGTATGGCTACCAAGGATAGTTGTATTACATCTTTGGACCTCTCGAATAAGTCCAAAATGTCTCAAAGATGATTCCAAAAGCCCGTCAACAGATTGATGAAGCTTTGTGACCTGATCATGGACATTGGACAAATGTCCAAGGTATTGATCTACTTTCAAAAACCTATCTTCAAATTCATTCCTCTCATTTGAAGTAGCGTTGGTTTCCACCTTGCTACGTGGTACCCTCAATGTTTAAAGCCAAAGTCATTGATTCTACATTCCATGTATCAAGGGCATGACTTAGAATTGATATCATTCTTGCAGATGCATGTGATGCACATGATGCTATAGGTGGGCTAAACATAAATGAAGTTACTAATGAAAATGATACCGAAACATTCATAGATAAACTTATGCTACTCATAAGTGCATTGTAACTTGAAGTACCCTCCATTGCACACATTCCATTTTGAACTCTCATTATAGTTCCTAAAACGAGTGATTCATGACAAATTGAGGAGAACAATGCATAATATCACAAGAGTACTTCCCAACTTCATTTTGATTCATCATAGACTCAATTATAGAAGAGGGTGCTAGAAATACAAGATGGCAAAAAACTCCATATCTCCATCACTTGTGAATACCGCATGAGGCTCTGGGATGACTTGATCGGAAGTAAAGAAGATGAGTTCTTTTGTATCCAGAAAAGTTTCAATAGTTTGCCTCCACTGGCTTTGGATTGGGTTCAAAGATGTCTTCACTTTGTCTTTGAATGTGGCTTTACTTTTTCTTCCTTTGCTTTTGAGATGATCAACGACCACCCATAGAATGGGATATTCACGAGAGTTCAAACTCAAGATATCCAAGCTCACCACTCCCACACCATGATACTCCAAAGTCATCTTGAAGTTCAGCTCACAAATGGATAGCACGCTTTCCGCGTATGGGAAACATTTTGGATCAAGACTCAATGTCAGAATCTAGGTGAAGTGATCTTTTTTTTTCCTACAGGCTCGAACAAGTATTGCAAAGAAGACTAATAAAGTCCTCTATTCTTCAATTGTGCCTCCTTCAATGCCAAGCGTAAATTTTATGTCAGTGCCATGGGTGACACAATTTGTTGAAATCTCCTTGATGGGTTCAAATGCCAATTCACCCTTTTGTGGATACCAGGTGAGAACACAGATGCAATATATAGGATATATAATATTGCATAATTGGGGAAATGTAGCTATCACCTGCAAAGGTATCTATAGTTAGTTCGAGTCCCCTTTTTGATTAAGAAGAAACATGCAATTTGCTCTATTGAGCATAGTCCAGATGATTTGCTCTATTCAGTAGACACTAGAGGTTAAAGCTTGATTACTATATTGTGCATATAGCCTCATGAACTAAATTATTACTTTGTGGTAAACTATTGCACATATAACCCGCCTTGAGCAGCACACGAATGGAAGATTTTGATATGAGCATTAGCGTTTTACAAGGTGGAAATGGCTTTACTAATCTAAATAATTATATATGCTGCTACATAGTTACACTGTAATATAGTGGATGATACAATCCCACACAAGGGCAATGACCTAAGCTCGATACTTGAATGAAAAGCATTGTTAAAAAAGCTTAAGTTTTGCTAAATACGAGCTCAACTCATGAGGTCATGAAAGGATCATGCTCTATTGATACAAAATCCTACTCTTGAAATGAAGGAGATAATACGCAAGAGACACACAAATTATCAAACTGGATTGCAAGCCCAGATTATAGGAATCTAGTCCTATCTAGAGGACTACAAGGTGATGTGTTCGATCTGGATGCCATGAGTTTGAAGTCTTATTTTGCAAGAGCTCTGAATCCCCGTGACTATTACAAACTTGTTTTGTCTGATGGTATGATCCCGTTGGATGTTGTTAGAAACAATGTAGCCGGTTAATTAAAGAATTGGATGAGGTGACAGTGCATAGCCCAATCATGAGTAGCGGATAGCTAGTGAGTTTGATTCATGTGATGCGTCAGATTGAAATATCAATGTTTGTGTACAACTTATGCTTCCCACAACAATGGATAAAATAGAACCAGTAGGCATGCACCTACATGGACCACCATTTCTATGCCTTCCTAACATCCGTGGCCTAAATGGTTTTTACATAAGATGGGAGAAGAACGAATACCTTAAAATGCTTCACATAGAGGTGTATTCAAAGAACTAGAAATAATAGACGCTATTTGAAGCATTTGAAGTCATGTGTCATGTGAGTAGTGGATACATCATTTGCCTTGCTTCGAAGAGGTTGGGGGTTCGATTTATGGCATGATTATAATGTAAAAGCGTCCATGTCATTTTTACTATCCAAAAAGCGAAGAAGCTAATCCTAACACCGATAGAACATATTCGAATGAACACAAACATTGCATGTGAGAGCATGAGAAAAAGATCACGTGAGCAAGGTCTCCATGAAAGAGAGCATGAGAAAGAAGATCATGGGAGCAAGGTCTCCATGAAACCTTCATGGCTCTGATACCAATGCAAGAGAATGAAAAATTACGACCACCACATGCTAGAGAGATGATTCACCTCCCAACCTTATGCCTATATATATATAGCTAGTAAAATCAACAAGGACCACAAATCTAACTATAGAGTCCACAAATGCATGTGCAATCATGTTGACTCCTTTAATACCTTCCACTAGTGTCTACTAGTGGTTTGAGTGATCTCATCCACTACTTTAGTACCTTCCACTAGAGTCCACTAGCGGTTGGTGCACTCACCACTTGAGTTAAGTCTCTTTGGACTCAATCTAACTCATGTTCACTTGAGTTAGAAGGCTCTAAACCTCTTTGGGCAAAAGGCTCTCCCCATGCTCCTCATGGGGGTTGAACCCAAGACCTCTTCCTTCACATTCTTGAGAGTTAACCACTAGGCTAAGTGGATAAATTGTTTAAGAGAGCAAATGAACTTATGCTTAATTCTAGTCTTGAGATCTTTGGCCATACACACGACTGACCAAACGGTGTCTGATTTCAGATCTCTTTGAATCAGTCGGACCCTTAGATCAGAGACTTACTTTATTAGGCTATTTCCTTTATCTTGGTGAAAAAGTACAGTACATCAAAATTGCTTAGTGCTAGCACTAACTTAGAACCTTTTCCAAGATACTTGAAGAATATGCTTGAAAAATATATATTTTAGACATTGTAGATAATTCATGTTTTTGTAATTATGAGGAAGAGAGTATTGCTCATGATATTAGCAATCTTATCTGTTTTTTATAGAATTTTTTGAGGTATCTAGAACATGTATTTTTTAGTGCACAAGGTAAAAAGACAAATCTTAAGGATGAACATGGACACGTACACTGGTATAAAAGACAATGGAAGCCATTTTATAAGGAAAGTATTCATTTTCATCAATTTGAAAAGTTAGGGAGCTAAAGTCAATCTTTTCACGTTTCTTTCGTGTGATTTTGAAGTTTAAATGGTACGTGATTTCCATGAGTTTATCTCAATTATTTTTCTTTTGTGTGTGTATAAGTTCTTGATTGATTTATTCTAAGTCTATGTGCTTGTGAATAAAAGGTAGAAGCTACTTTTCATGAGTATGGGAAGTTGCAAACTTTTTGATTCTCTCATCAAGGGGTTATAGAGAAAGAAATTGCGAACTTATGCGATGACTACTAGACTTCTTCTTAGATACATCTTAAGTCTTAATGTATTTTCTAATGATATTGTGAATAATTGAGGTCCATAATTCATATGTTGCTCTTGAAAGTCTTTTCAGGCTCCTTGGTGTTCAAACTAAATTCTCTATATCGAAAATTCTTGTACACTAGGACTTATCAACGTTTTTTATCTACATGTATGATGTAATGGAGAAAAATGCCACTGTTGTGACTCGTGCCCTCCTTGCGCTCTTTGTATGTGCACCCTCCCCCCATACCCATCATGTTACCCCTCGTCTCCCGTCCCCCCTACCCATCTTGTGCCCCCTCGTCTCCCATCCTCCCTCCCGCCTACATCCCACCCCTTCCCAACTATCCCCTCCCCCCACCAATGCAACTCTCTCACTCACCCCCTTCTCTCATCTAAGCCATCTGTCTAGGATCCCCCACTCCTCCTGCCCCCGCTCCTCCCGCCCCCGACCCCTCTTTCCCTCCTCTCATTCTCCCTCCTCCTCCCACTAGTTGATGTTCCATCTTTGACTTCAGCCTCTCCTCCCCACCCCCTCCCCCCCCCCTATCCCCCCTTTTCCCCCCTTTCCCACCTCTCCCCCCTCTTCTTTCATGGACTAGACCTTTGGTCCCCACCCCCTCCTTCAACTCTTCTTGGCTCCCACTCCTCAATGGGCAACGAGACATGAAGTTGAATTGGTTGCTTGGGGTTTGTTGACATTTCCCCCGCTTCTCGTAGAAGACATGAATAGATTTAGAACCCACACACTAGAGGGACTCATTTCAAGCCTCCTCACCCGCTTGTGTTCTATCACCCATTTGAATCTCCCTACCCGTTGAGGCTACAGCAAGTTTAGTCATATAGGTTGAGTGAATGAAAACCTATTCGATCATCATCTGCAAGATCATGGGTTCACATCCTAGTCATGGCCAACATAGGGACTTTATCCATAGTTGCTTCCTTGCCAAAGTGGGACGGCTAGTTAATGTTGAAATGCTAGGTCAAAACTTTTACCAAGTGGAATAAGAGAATCCGAAGGCAACCACACATATGATCACTCTATATCCAATTGTAGTGTCGGCTGCCTGATGTCGAGATGAAATCCCTCTCGCACACTCTGAAAACCTTTTTCAAAACTTATTTCCTTTGCTTATCTGACCAAGAACTAATGTTTTGATAGTGGATAGAAAAAAAGAGTTGTAAACTTCTCAAGTATTTCATTGATTTGATTTCTTATGTGATGAGTAAACATTTTATTTGTACATTAGGCTTGTGTATTTACATTTATGTAGTTCGTTAATCCCTTAAGAACCTCAAAGCCCAAGAAATTTTGACTTGAAACCCTAAGTTTTAACCCCTGAAACCCTAGCTTTAGCCCTTGAAAACTCAACTTGGACCCTTCGAAACCCTAGCTTTAGCCATTGTTTGGAGTTGGAAACCCAAACCATAGAAAAACCTAATTTTTCCTTGTTAAAAACCCTAGTAAGGACCCATTTTTCATAACCCTAACCCTTAGTTTAGTTAAATTATTTTGGATATAAGCGTGAAAAGGCAAGAAATATTTAATCAAAAAGAAAAAAGAAATTGAAATGATAAAAAAGAAAGAAAATAAAAAATAAAAAGAGAAAAATAAAAAGAAAAAGAAAAATAGAACTAGCTACGGAATGATCTAGAGGAGCTTGATGATGCAAGAGATAGATACATAGGAAGATCAAAAGAAACTATAGTGAAGGACAGAGAACCATAAGAGATGTACCTCAATTCATATGTTTTTTATGCTTCTCCAATGTTCTCAATTTCTGAGAACATAAGCTGAAGGATTACATCTTGCTCAATGATTAGTGAGAAATAACTTATTTATTATGAATTGAGCAGTAATCTAACTTTTTAAAAGTTTATCATGCAAATGTTCATCAATGTGAAGGATTACATCTTGCTCAAAGATTAGTGAGAAATAACTTATTTATTATGAATTGAGCAGTAATCTAACTTTTTAAAAGTTTATCATGCAAATGTTCATCAATGTACTGGTTATTTCATGTATCCCATTCAATTGAATTCTATTTATTGCTGAAAAGTAACATTGTTCTCTGTACACTCTACTTTGATTTTGACCTAAGATAGAGATTTAGCCAAATATTGCAATACTATTGAATGCATACTGTTGAGAGATTCAACTCTTCTTATAATTTTTATTGCTCATGTGCTTTGCGGAGTATTGTAGAGCTTCTTTTTAAATATTGATCAAGGTGTTTTCTTTGTGTAAACCAATGAAACAGTACATACATGTTTGACTAGATTTGAGTATATTAACTCCCGACTACCACTAAATATATAAAATGTTTTTAGTTTCTTAAATTTGATTTTCAAGAAGGTAAACGATGAGAGTGTGCATTCTTGGTTTAAACGACAATATTTAATGTTTTAATTCATTAACAATGTCAAAAGACAAATAGCAACATGGATAGAATGCTTTCCATGTCTTCTTGACATCGCCAAATGAACACAAGTAATGTGCTAATACAAAAAAAAAAAACATGGCTTTCTCTCAAATGCAACTTATCTAAACAATTTTCTTGAGTGTGTATATTTTCTCTAAGATTTCCTTGGTCACATTTGTTGCTAAAACTCACCCTATGTGAATCGTTGAATGTGGTAAATGGATTGATCCACGAGCTGAGTGTTCTCTATTTCCGACATTGTGAACTCGACATGAAGATATAGCACTAAAACTTAGGTACACATGGTTTATAAGTTCCTGCATATGTATAAACGATAATTGTAAGTTGGCATGGTTGCATTTTCCTCCTTGGGAGCACTAGATTTTTTCTAGACCTTGTGCAATCTCCTTGGTGTTGAAGGCTGATCATCTTGATCTGAGCACATCCACTAAGATTGGCAAATGGATGATCCTCATCATGCCACCCATTCCATGGACTATTGAAGCAAGAAAGATTGCACACACATCATATTCTTAGGAATTGTTGCATTTAGGATCTTGATAAATTGAAAAACAATGTATAAAAAATTCACATGTGCAGATTTATTGAACCTCTTCTTCTAGCCCTAATAGGTAAGGATTCCTCATATTCTCAAACCTTTTGGTTTAATTGCATATCTTTAGGACACTGCAAATCAACAAAACTAGACACCAATAGGTTTGTCGATTTATTGGTAACATAAGATAAGGTCAAGCAAGAAGTACAAGATATTGTTAAAGTTGTTCAATTTAAATCACATCAAGAAGAAAGAAAAATGGATGAATTATTCAAAAATGAGATGAATGAAACCTAGGGACAAAAGATTGTGAAAACCTTATTAAGAGATAAAGGCAAGTTTATAAAATATCTAGATACATTTGGAGATTTAGCTAAGCTACATGGATTACAAAATTCTAGGTGGATAATGTACTTAGATAGCCTTGAAATAGGAATCAGTTATGGCCGTAATTAAACCACATAGTGAACTTGAATGGGAGGAATTTAGGAAGTAGCAACTACATAAAAAGTTCTATTTAGAAGACTTTAGTTAGCATAGTAGAGAGGGTTTTGTGAAGTGGATTAATGCCCTGGAGCCTCAAGCCTCAATTACCCAACTTCATGGTGAAGTTATGAAATGTTTCTCAAAATTGGAGAGAACGATAGAGTAGTCCTTACTCTCGATATAGTATTATAATTTCTTAAGATTTTGACTCTAGATGTAAGAATTGAGGTTGAGAGAAGACTTGAGGAGCCAGCTAAGCGATATGGGTTGACTAAGGATTTGTTAGGGCAATGATTGAGGAAGTTGCACATATGAAGCAATGCCAATCTCTTCTTGATCAATGAGTGACCAATCTATGTCCTAGTCTCCCCTCTACTCAGGAACCTAGAGAGACTCATATAGCTAAAATGTGAGGTGTTGAAGAATGAAGTCCAAGATCTATGTACAAAGACTTTAACCACATGATTTCTTGAGTATATGAAACCGTCATTCATGGTCCCCTTTAGGTACTTGAGGACTCTCTTGGCCGCTTCCATATGTGGTCTTCTCGGCTTATGCATAAATTGGCTCAATATGCTAACACTATAGCATATATCCACCCTTGTGAGTGTTGCATAGTTCAAACTTCCAACCAAGCTTTGATAGCTTGTGATGTCTTCAATTGGCTCTCCTTCATAAGCACTAAGCTTATGATTTTGCTCCATAGGTGTACCTGCACACTTGGTATTTTCCATCTTGAACTTGACGAATATGTCATGCACATACTTCCTTTGTGTGATGTATATACCTGAATCTATGTAGATCAACTCCAATCCAAGAAAATAAGTGAGTGGTCCGAGGTCACTTATTTTAAACTCCTCCTTCATTTGACTCTTTACATGTTTGATTCCTTCAAGATCATTGCATGTGATAATAATATCATCAACATACACACATAAATAGATCACTTCAGATCCATTCCTCTTTATGAACAAAGAGGTATCCGCCTTGCTAGCTTTGAATCGTTGGTCCTGGAAATAAGTCACCAATCTAAAATTCCAAGCTCTTGGAGCTTGCTTCAATCCATACAAAGCTTTCTTTAGTTTGCATACATAGTTAGGATGATGTGCATCCTCATATCCAGGAGGTTGTGCCATATACACTTCCTTAGAAATCCATCCATTCAAGAAAGCATTCTTTACATCAAGTTGATAGAGATTCCAATTTCTAGATGCAGCAAGACTAATGAGAACCCTAATTCTAGGCATTTTTGCAACAGGAGAGAAAGTCTCCTCATAATCAATACCATGGGTTTGAGCAAACCCTTTAGCAACTAACCTTGCTTTGTGTCTATTTATACTTCCATCTGGATTCCTCTTGATTTTGTATATCCATCGAGATCCAATTACCTTGATAGATGGCTTGTTAGGTACAAGCTCCCAAGTGTCATTCTCCTTCAAGGCTTCCATTTCTTCATCCATTGCATCTCTCCAAGATTTCTTGCTTTGTGATTCTTCGAATGTGGTAGGCTCTTCATTGGTTGAATATTTTGCAATGTACATTGAGTGCTTGGTAACCAAAGAAGTATCATAACCAAACCTCTCTGGTTTCTTCTTCTCCCTTGAAGACCTTCTAAGTGATTGATGTGAGCTCTCAGGTCCATATGTAGCATCCTGCATCTTTGCTTTACCTTTGTTCTTCCAATAGCTTTAGTCTTTCCAAGTCTTCTAGGTCAATCTCCGAATCGCTTTCTTCAATTTGCTTTGGCTCCTTTGGTTGAAGTGATGGAAAATCTTCATCCAAGTCATATGGTAGCTTCACTTTCCTGTCATCATCAAACCATGATTTGTTTTCATCAAAAATTACATCTCTACTCATAGAAAATCCTTTATTGGTTGGATTGTACAATCTATATCCTTTTTGGTTTTGATCATAACCAATGAATACACACTTCTCTCCCTTGGGATCCAATTTCCCTCTTACTTGAGAAGGAATGTGAGCATAGGCTAAGCATCCAAAGATTTTACAATGCTCTAGACTAGGTCTTCTTCCATTCCACACTTCATATGGAGTGGTTCCATCTAGTGACTTAGATGGAAGTCTATTTATGAGATATGTGGCTGTAGACACAGTCTCTGCCCATAGGTAGTTTGGCAATCCCTTTTCGTTGAGCATGGACCTTGCAGCTTTTAAAATAGCTCTGTTCCTCCTCTCTGCTACACCATTGAGTTCGGGTGTATACCTTGTAGTGACTTCCCTTTTAATGCCTCTTTCATGCAAGAAGGCATCAAATTCAAAAGAGAAGTATTCTCCTCCACCATCTGACCTGAGTCTTTTCAAAGTCCTACCTGTTTGGTTTTCAACAAGAGCAATATACTTCTTAAAGCAATTAAACACTTCATCCTTGTGCTTCATGAAAAACAGAATGGTCCACCTGCTACAATCATCTATGAAAGACACATAATATCTTGAGCCTGATATAGATGGCTCTTTACTTGGACCCCACACATCCGTGTGCACTAGATCCAAAGGATTTTGATACATATATCCTTTCTTATTGAAAGGTTGTCTATGAGCCTTGCCGAGTCGACAAGCTTCACACTTATAAATCATGTGTTGCCTTGTGATATTAGGCAAACCAAGTACACTTTGGTCCCTTCAAATTTTTTTGAGTGTCCTCTCACCAATGTGAGCAAGCCTTTTGTGCCATATCTCCAACTCTGTAAGAGTTTGAGATCCATAGCTAAACAAAGCTATGTTCTTTGTATCTTCCACTTCAAAAGTGAAAAGCCTTCCTGTCTTTTCTCCTTTCGCAATCCTTCTAAAGCCTTGCCTTGGGTCTTCAACATATGCTCCAAATCGGTTGAATCTAACCTACAATCCTTTTTCAACAATCTGTCCAACACTTATTAAATTTTTGGTAATTTTAGGGACATACAAGACTTTGCTTAAGAGGTTCATATTCCCATATGATGTCTTCACATTACCTATCTTCTCCACTGAGTGCTTTGTGTCATCTCCTGTCTGCACTTCATGCTTGTTATGAGGATCTTCCAAATCAGAAAGTAAAGCCACATTTCTTGCTACATGGTTTGAGCATCCCGAATCAATGTAAAATATCTGATCATCATCCTTACCCTTCTTCACTAATAGATTCATAATCAACAATGAATCTTCTTGACTTTGGTCCTCTGCATAGTTATTGTAATCTCTTCTTCCTCTATGGCCACTTTGATAGTTGTTGTTGTTGTAATTGTTGTTGTAGTAGTTGTTGTTGTAGCCTCCATTGTACCTGCTTTTGATCCATAGCCACCTCTATTGAATCCTCTTCCTCTTGAGTTCCTAGGATTCCTAAAACATTCTTCAGTAGTTTGCTTAGATAAGCCACATATATTGCAAGGTTGAGATGATTGGAATCTCCCCCTGCCTTGCTTTCCACCTCTGCCTCTTCCTCTAGCTCTTCCTCTACCAGCAAAGTTTGCTTGGAAAGAGCTACCTTCATCTTCATTCTTCCTATTCTTTGACTTGTCCTTGACCTTAGCTTTATCAGAGTATAAGGAAGAAGTTTGATTACCTCTTGAGGACTCACCACCTTTGGTAATCTTTGCTTCATGAGTGAAGAGTTGGCCCATGAGTGTGTTGAGGTCGGGCACATGCATATCCATGTATAAATCCATGGCTGTTGTGAATGACTCCCACTTGTCTTCTGCTTTGATTCCATTCATGATTTGTCTAATGACTTGCTCCTCTTCAATTACCTCTCCAATGCTTCCAAGTTGGTCGGAAATCTCCTTCATCTTTGTGACATAATCAGTCACATTTTGCTTCGGGCTTTTCTTCATTGTTGTGAACTCCATCCACAATTGGTTCTTCCTTGCTCGAGTGTTGGAAGAGAAGAAAGAAGCAAGTGCATTCCAGGTCTCTCTTGATGTCTTGCATCCCTTGACATGAGGTAAAAGAAAATCAGAGATTGAGTTTAGAATAAAGGACCTTGCAAGTGCATCCTTCGAACACCAATTCGAAAGTCCTTCCACTTCTTCATGTGATGGTTGCCCTTTGTTCCTCATGGTTGGCATTTCTTCATCTCCGGATATGAATCCATATAGATTCCTCCCTTGAAGGTAAGCCTCCATCCTTAGAGACCATGCCGGGTAGTTGTTTCGATCCAATTTGTCAATTGTTGATGGAAATCCATCTCCCATGTTGCTTGACTATGCTCTGATACCACTGTGAAGAGAGATGGTGGATGCAATCCAAAGATGAGTAGGTGTCGCTACAACCAGCTTCACACCAGCCAACTGAGACTTCAGAGTTGATGAGTAAACCCTTTGAGCTTCCTAAATCCACCAAAATATCAGCCAAGTACTTTGGAACATGTATCCCAAAAGTTTAAGTCAAGACAAACTAATTGCGAAATGACTAGCTCCCAAAACTTGCTATTTTTGGACATACACCTACTGGAAAAAATGAATAGTGCTCTTAACCTGGTGGGAGTTAGATAAATTCCTTTTGGGAATAGCAAATACACTTAGCACACTTCCCAATCCAAGTTAAAACACTTCAAATGATGGACTGAGCACTGAGAAGAAGATTTATCAATTTCTGGAACATGCCCACCATTCTCAGGGCTCTGCAGAGATAGACCAGTGAGCAGTAAAATGCAGATATCTCACTAACTGTAACTCCAATGACCTTGCAAATTTATATGCAGAAAACAGACAGTAGGATCTATTCAACGCACATTAAAACACTGAAAAAGATTGCGTAGAACTCGAGATATGACCTTCTGAAGTTACTGCTCTAAGTGAGTATAGCAGAGAACAAAACAGAGAAGTAGATGATGATAAATGTATAGATTCACATATGATTACAACCACATTGGCAATGAATCTTTGCACAATGGGAGTAGAATGATAGAGCTATGGAGTAAGCTCTTCAATCTCTACAAATTGACATGAAGTGGTCATGTACAAGGCTTGCTAATCGCCTCTTCCTTGTTGCTCCTTTTATAGCTATTCTTGGAGGGAGTTTTGAATTCGAATTCGAATGGCTCCACCTAAAAGTGATCCCCAAAGTTAGGAGATATTCCCTCAGCTCAAAAATTTGTGATTTTGGTAGTTAGAGCCACGAATTTGCTTTTACATCATGCATGAGGTAATCCATCCTTTTCCTTTTTTCTTTTTCCAAATACAAGAGATAAAAATGAACTCTTTTACAAGAGGTGTTCACATGACTACACATGTGACTTACAAATGAGGATAATATCAAGCATATCAAGCATGTAGGCTTGGGTAAAATGCACCAACAATTTATAACCTTCCCTCTTCTAAACTTTCCTTTGTTCCTGAATAGAGTTTCAGCAACTTTTTGACCTTGAGTTTCATGCATGATGTTCTTAAATAAATTGTCCGATTTGATATCTTGATTTCATTTGGTTTGAACCAATTTAACAATGTCTTGAACTTCTTTTTTAACCCTTTCTTTATGTTCAACTACCCATTCTAGAATCCCCTTGTCCAGTTTTGATGTTTTAAAATGTGCCAATGATTTGCAATTAAACCAAAGAATTTGAAAGTAAAAAGAAACCGTACCCAATAGGGCTTGAAGACGAGGTTCAAAAGTAGTGCTTATGTGAATTTTGATACATTCTTTGTCCATTGATCAAAACCTAAGTACACTTTTTGCTAATCATATGTTTTGTATGTGTGATCACTCTGTTCTTCAATGTCGATGAGAGGGGTGGCATGATGAGGAGCATGCACTTTGTCAATCTTCATGCAGGCACTGAGATCAAAAGATCAGCCTTTGACACCCAGAAGATTGCAAGGTTTTTAAGAAATAACCACAACTCCCAAGGATGTAGAAGCTATTGCAACAATTGTCAATTCATATGTATGCATATGCACAACAAAACTTGAAATGTATGCTTGAGTTGCAACACCAATTCTTCACGTCGGGTTCACAAATGTCGGGAAGGTGTAGATGCTTGGTTGGTGGATCAAGTCAACTGCCAAATATATCGGCGCATGCTGAGTGCTTGGAGCAAGCTCATGTGGTTTATGCAAACTTGAATAATAGATTAATAGTAGTTCCAAATAGCTCTATATAAGAGCTTAATAAAATATCTAAGATCAATTTATGTGAAATGCTTATCTAGATGTTAATGGCCTAATCTAAATTATGACAATAAGGATTATGCACCTACGAATCTAAATAGACAATATTCATATGATGTAGAGATTAATGATTCACTAGTGATGTGGTCTTTGATAAATTCCTCTACTTCTACTTCTTTATTAGCTTCATTCTATTTAGGTTGAGTGGTAGTATTATCTACTAGTGGTGGGAATAAAGTTTCTCACATGAAAGATGTAGAAGTTGTATTTTCATTCACAGATTCAATATGCATAGACTCATTCCTAGACTCAATACTTTCAAACTCATGCAAAGCCTTAGTAGACATACAAAATATAGAACAATGAAAATGATCAATTGATTAATGAATATTATAAACTATTTTCCTGATAATGCTAAAGACTTTTGAGTGATAAATTTGCTAATTTGATTCGAAACTATAATAAGCCCTTTACAAATATTATGATGTAAATGGCTAATACAAAAGTAAGCTTAAAAATTTGGATTTAGAAAAGGTGGATGAAGCAGCGAATAAGCAGCTCCAACTCCGATCTTGTAAATACTTGTCACGCTTCATCAATATTTGTCAATCTTTATCAGTGCTCACTCCAAAAGATCATTCGGCACTCTTCGTATTCTTCAATGCTGATAAAAATCATTAGGAAACATAAGTATATCTTATGAAACATAAAACATACTTATTCTTTACTTTCAACACTTATCATTGATACATATACACATTCATTTAATCATTTCTTCAGGCATAATTTTATCTACTTTCATGCATTCTCATACATTCATGCATCTAGCATGCACATAAATTCTCATATCATACTCCTAATATCCATATGCATCTCCACTTCATGTATGCAAAAAATCATTCATATGCACACATCAATGATGCACATGTTTACACTATATAAACATGCATTTATGCACACTCATACCCATACACCTATGCTTGCATACTCTTCTCATATTCATGCATTCATACATGCTTGCTCTCAATATATGCGATAATTTCACAGTTTGCTTTCCTTCATCCTATTTGCCTTTTATACATCATAAAAAGATCCCTAATAAATTATGGAAAATAGTACAAAGAAAAAGGTTATGTTTTATTTGAAGAACATATTGAACATGTGATTGAAACTTCATCTACATGTTCATTATTTGAAGAAATTCAATGTACCTTGCATGAAATTATACTTCTAGATTTGTGCTCTTAAATTCAACTGAAGAATATGAACTGATTGCAAAATTTGTTATGAATCACATCTATGAAGAAGCTAAAGTTGATACAAAATATAAAACAATTGATAAGAAAATTAAACCTTTTGCTCAACCCTTACCCAAGGGAAGTGAAGAGAAATTCAAATAGCTCTCAAAATATCCTAGTTTATGTGAATGTACAAATATAGGTCATACATTTACTGATGCAACTTTAAGACTAATTCAAATAGGAAATGATGATCAATCTTTGGTACCTATTGAATGTGATTTACTCCAAACAGTCATTAAAAATCATGGTAAAACTTTTTCATTACATCCTTAAGAAATAGGCTGTGCCAATCCACAACTCATACCTCGAATGATTATGTTTATTGTACTATATATCCCATGGAATCCCCTATATTGGTCCCAAAGCCTCATTTACCTCCGTTGATGAGACTAGTTAAGGAGAAGATTCACATGAGGATTCTTTAGCCATCTTCAGCTCCATATTCAAATAGATGGTTCATGATACCTAAGAAAATGGAAAATTGAGATTTATACAAGATTTACAACCTATTAATAAAGTTAGGATTAGGAATGTAGGAATTGGTCCTATTGTAGGAGAGTTTCCTGAGGCATTTACTGGCCATTTTTTATCTATTCAATGAATGATTATTTCTTTGATATGAATATATATATATATATATATATATATATATATATATATATATATATATATATATATATATATATATATATATATATATATATATATATATATATATATATGAGAGGAAATCTAATTTTGAATGAATGGATGATGGAATTTGTTTCTTGACCATCTCTTCTAGAGTCAAGAATGTTTTTGAACCTAAATTCAATTAGTGTTGACCAAAATAGTTATTAGTAGAGCTTTAGATTTGATATTTCATCAACGAGATTTTGATATGATGGAAATCATTTGCATCTTGCATAAAAAATAGATACAAATGTGAAAATTAATTGATTTCCTTAGATGAAAATGGATATTACGTAATGATTTATTTTCAGGTTGGCCCATCAAGATGGTGTGTAGGTTTGGTGGGGGGCAAATTCTTAGAGCAATCCACTCCCCCTAAACGTGATTAAGGGAAATGAGGAAGTGCAAAGATGACACATTGAACTACACCAAAAAATTAGCAGACAAAAAGAGTTTAAGGAGCAGATATAGTTGAATTCGATCACAAAAAAGAGGTACATTCATGGATGAAGGATCAAGATGGCAACAAATCATAGATATTAAGATAAAACAGATATTGAAAAGTTAATATACACATTATCTAGATGCAAGCATCATATAGAGGCACAAATAATTCGAGAGAAAGTTATGAAGATTGAAGCATAACTATAGGCATAGGAAGATTAGCTTCTTACTGGGACCATCGCTATGTGGCACAATAGATTTGATTATTTTACTCTCTTATAAATTATTGGGATGGAAGATGAAGTGATATTGATCAAATAAGTAGATAAATCATCATTATCTTTGTTGAAGAACAAGTTAATTTGAATCGTGCACGGATCTGTTCTTAATAAGTCAAAGATTCTATATTAGATGCAGTTGTTTATTAACTTACTTATTATGATGAGATGAAGGATTACAACTTGTTCAATGATTAGTGAGTGATACCTTACTTATTATGAATTGGGCAACAATCTAAGTTTTAAAATTTATCATGCAACAATTCATCAACGTATTGATTAATCGATGTATCCCATTCACTTAAACTCTGTTTATTGCTGACAAGTAACACTGTTCTCTGTACACTCTACTTTGATTTTGAAGTGAGAAAAATATTCACCCAAATATTGCAATACTATTGAATGCATATTATTAAGAAATTCAACTCTTCACTTAATTTTTATTGCTCCTGTGCTTTGCAGAGTATTATAGAGCTTCTATTTAAATATATTTTCATTCTCAAGCTTTCTTTGAAGCATCCCAAGTATAGGTGAGATGGTCAATGGAATCACACCACACACATCTCCTAATTTTGGGAGTGGGACGTTCATTTAAGTTTCTTTGATTAGTTGGTTGAGGAATAGGAGGTGCTGATGATGAAGTAGGCTAAGGAAATTCAATAGCTTGAGTTTGCATAAAGGATTTATCTTGAGAATTTATTGCATAGAATACATTTTGTAAGCTAGACACTTCTTCCAATAAATTTGCATGCATCCGTATCATATTATCTAATTTGATAAATAATATTTCAAATTTAAGATCAGTTGGTGACTTTGATGTAGATGTCGATCGCTCAACTCTTGTAGCTATATGACTTTCTCTATGTTCATGAGTTGAGGTGAAATTAGGAGATAGATTAGGCATTGAATCAGAAAGAAGAGATTGAAATTGCTTCATACATGCAAGTGCCTCAACTACTCCCTTAAAAATAGTCCAATTGTTAGTAAGCCCTTATCACTTACCTAGCTTCTCAAGTCTTCTCTCAACTTCAATTCTTACATCCAGAGTAAAAATCTTAAGAAAGTATAATACTATATCCGGAGTAAGGGCTACCCTATCATTCCTTCATAATTGTGAGAAACATTTCATAAATTCACCATGAAGTTGGGTAATTGAAACTTGAGGTTTCCGGGGGTTAATCTAATTCATAAAACCCTCTCTAGTACACTCACTAACATCTTCTAAATAGAACACTTTATGTAGCTACTTTCTAAATTCCTCCCATTGAAGTTCACCATGTGGTTCAATTACCACCATAACTGTTCCTATTGCAAGGCTATCTAGGTACATTATCTACTTAGATTCTGGAAATCCATGTAGCTTAGCTAAATATTCAAATGTATCTAGTTAGTTTGTAACATTTACCCATATAATGTTGCCTTTATCTCTTAATAAGGTTTTCACAACCTTTTTTCCCTTGTTTTTATTCATCATTATTTTGAATTATGCATCCATTCTTCTTTCTTTTGGATGTGATTTAAAATGAACAATTTAAATAATATCTTTTGCCAAGTCATTATAATCGTTAGTCTGATGTGATCTAAGAATATTATCTTAATAGAAATGATGCCCAAATTCATTAGAGGATTCGTGAGGGGAAGTGATCAGGTTGAAGTATGTTATCATCGGATGCAATCAATCTTCAAGATGTTTATTAAAAACTATATTTTGGTGCATTGTGATAGTTGATGTTAACAGATCAGAGAAATCGCCGTATGCCTCGGATTCAAGAATTAACACAGTCAAGGAGTTGTTCATCAAAATCAGAGTGTGTGCTTCACGTCAGAGATGTCATCGTCATGTATGAGAAGTTGGTGCTATGGTGCAAGACGATATTCAACAGCGATGATGATGACATTCGCTGATTTGTAGAGGGGGAGAAACAAAATTGCGGTAGAATTGATAGGCGTCATTTATCATGATGAAGCCTCTGCCATGGAAGCACATGAGCACGGGGAGCTTTGAAGGAGGAGATTCAAGAGGTGGAAACCTTTGGCACGTCTAGGCAGGTGAGAGTGCAGTGTCTAGCATCAGAAATTTAGATTCATCAGTTGGAGTTATCAACAAAGAACTATCGCACTGTTAGAGGAGCTTTAGAATTCATGAAGTCGGGGTCGATCATTAGAGCCGAAGTGTTGTCGGATCAATGATTAGTTATGGACACAACAGTTGTCAAAGCATAACCTCAGAAAACTGATTGGATGAATCTCCCACAAGCACAGTTCCCCCTTCAGAAGATGTCGCCTCTCTTCTATAGATTGAATCTCTAAAATTAGAGACTATCGGTAACGCTTATAATAAGCGATCTCCAAAAAAACTTTGTCTTTTTTAGTTACGTGTTTTTTTTTTGGTTTTTTATAACCTCGACTTAATATTTCATATCTTTAGTGAATAAAATTATATGCTGATGCGCACGGCCATACTTTAATATAGGTGTCATACAACCCACATACTTCATGTGATGAGAGATCTGGAGTGCCTCAGACATTTGCCTTGCCCTTCCATTGATGGTCCTGGCACAATTAATGTCTTCTTTAGTAGCTTCCATTTCGTGGAGCTCTTAATGAGAAACCAATTTCTTTATCATCTCCTTCTTATTGAAGCATTGTAGAAGTGGAAGTTTCTATTGTTGCGTGGGTCCTCCACATCTTCGTCATGTGCTCAAATCCTTCAAAACTGAGTTGTCCATCTTTGTGAGTATCTACTTCTCATCCCTCATATTGAAATTAGAGAGAACTTCTTTAACTTTGTCACTA
Source organism: Ceratopteris richardii (assembly GCA_020310875.1). Taxonomy (NCBI): domain Eukaryota; kingdom Viridiplantae; phylum Streptophyta; class Polypodiopsida; order Polypodiales; family Pteridaceae; genus Ceratopteris; species Ceratopteris richardii. The sequence goes on from CM035422.1 coordinate 154,360,753, forward strand.
TATTAAAATTATCATTGTCTTTATGCTTGAATCCATTCATAATTTCTTTTAGGGAGAGCAAATCTCTCTAACAATGGTGGAGAGAACGAGTGGCTAGGGGGTTGGATCAAGCTCGAAGGGGTGTCTTCGCATCGCTCTTGTCCAACGAGCGATTTTTGCACATTGGGCACCTCTTCCTAGGTAGTGGTATGTCTGGAGGCTTGATGTGGGTCAGAAAAGAAAGAAAAACACCTTTCGTGTGCGGGGATTGTGGAGTAGGAGAAGCGGTTCATCACGGAAGATGCATATGATCAGAAAGTGAAAGTAAAATAACTCAATGTGAAAACACCATGTTTATCAACACCCAAGAACTAAATGTATACAATTAGTGTGGTTTTTCTTCTAATTCACTAATGCATCAGATCTGATTGTTAGAAGGTTGATCAACAAAATCTAAATACAAAGTATATATCACCAAGTGAGGATGGGTGTTACAACTATGATAATCAAGTACTCCACTACAGTGTGAATCGAGGAAAGTCAATGCTGGATTAGTGCAGAAAAGACCACCTCTTCAAAACTCTTAACTTTTTACTTCAAACTTTCATGTAACTAGTTCTCTTCACTTCTCTTTAATCTTCGATATTTCTCTTTCTCTTCACTTTACTTCAAAAGCTTCAGATAATGTCAAATACTTCTCTTCGAAACATAGGGTAACATTTGAAAAAAAATCATGGAAAAAAATTAGTATATTTTGAGATTCATAAAAACATACTCACGGAAAAACTATCCTCTAAAACGAACAATTTTTCTTTCTATTCTATTTTCTATTTATTTACATAATTCTTTTTAATCTTTCTCATTTCTATTTGTTTCTTAGTTTCTTTACACTGATTTACACATATTCTTGTTAATTAAATACGAGATTAATTTTTAATTTCGTTTCTTTAATTCTAAATATTTATTTCATATACATCAATTCAAAAAACTAGGTTCTAATTATACTTTACACACCTAAATAAATTGTTCATTTTCTTTTTCATTAGTGCAACTACTTGATAATGAAATTACAACAAAACAAAAAAGATCTCTCTCTCTCTCTCTCTCCCCTTCTCTTTCTCTGTCTTGTCGCTTCTTTCTCTGCTTTATGGGTTTTCCAACTTTCTCTTTCTCCTCCTCATCTTTCTCCCTCCATTTTTCTTGTGCACGACCACCCCTCTCTCTCTCTCACTATCTCTCTTTGTTCTTCTTCGTCTTCTTCTTCTTCTTCTCTCTGTCTCTCTCTATCTCTCTCTCTCTCTCTCTCTCTCTCTCTCTCTCCTCTTTTTGTTGTCAAAAGTAGAGAACACTCAAATGGTGGATCGTTCTAGCTGCAATTTCAATGGCTCATAGAGGGTGACTCAAGAAAATATACACACTCAAGAAAATTGTTCAGATTAGTTGCATTCAAGAGAAGGCCATGTCTTTTTTTTGTATTAGCACATTAATTTCGTTCATGTGTCGATTTCAAGAAGACATGTAAGGCATTCTATCCATGATGCTATTTGGATTTTGATATTTTTAATGAATCAAAATATTAAATATTGTCATTTATACCAAGAATGTGTAGTTTGATCCTTTACCTCTTTGCAAATCAAATTTAAGAATCCAAAAATGATATATATATTTAGTGGTAGTCGCAAGTTAATATACTCAAAGCTAGTCAAATTTGTGTGTACTATTTCATTGGTTTATATGAAAAAAAACATGCTTGATCAATAGTGGTTATAGGACACATCTTCCTCTAGCTATTAATTGGGCAAAAGGAGGAATGCAAAAACTTTATGAGAATCTTTCTGAATCAAGGAAAGGGTCTTCTATAGTAAAATTAGAGTCTTGAGATAGTTATCTTGAAAGAGATCAATCTAGAGAAACAAGAAATTATTCTATCGAAGATCTAATTAAAGCTGTTGGAGTTAGACGTCTGCGGAAGCACGCGAACAACACAAGGAAGAAGAAGAAGCTTGGAGCCCAACACACAAGACTGAATGTATTACTAGAGAATGTACAAAGATAAGTAGCCCATTAGGGCAATAGGCGTATATACAAGCCGGGGGAAAAAAACCTCCTAAAGAGGGAAAAAAGTGCCCCGGCAGTCTTAGAGTGTTCACACACATCACTACCTAAATATATCAACAAATCCCCCCTGGGAGTGATGCGGTGAACAAGGAGCTGGCACTCATGTATAAGGAAGTGCCAAGCTATGTGGAAATCACTCCACAAAAGGAAGTAAGCCCAAAGCTTTGCGGAAAGCTTCAAACTTCTCCCTAGGCAGAGCCTTCGTGAAAAGGTATGCAATGTTCTCCTGTGTGGGCACATATGCCAAGCTGATCTCCCCAGCAGAGAACCTCTCCCTGACATAGTGATAATGCACCTCAATGTGCTTAGTGCGAGCATGGAACACAGGGTTCCTCGCAACTGCCAATGCGCTCTGACTGTCAGTGAGGATGGTGGTGGCAGAAGACTGGCCAACACCCAAATCAGCCATAAGGCGTCTGAGCCACACACACTCAACAGTCGCTGTGAAAGTTGCCCTATACTTAGCCTCACAGCTGGAAGTGGCCACAGTAGGCTGCTTCTTGCTCAACCAAGATATACATGAGCTACCAAGCATGAAGCAAAAACCACTGGTGGACACACGAGTGTCATAGCAACCAGCCCAATCTGAGTCAGAAAAAGCATGCAAATCTGGCGGTAGTGATCCCCCCTTGGGATAAAACAACCCAAGTAGCCGAGTACCACTCAAGTAGCGAAAGATGCGCTTAACCGCTTTCCAATGTGTGACTCCTGGGCAATGCATAAACCTGCTCATCTGTGAGACAGCAAACTGAATATCTGGCCGAGTAATGCATAAGTAAATCAAGCATCCAACAGCCTGCTGATAGAGAACAACATCAAATGCATCTCCAGCATCATGAAGACTCAATCGTAAATCTGTCTCCATAGGAGTGGCAATAGGCTTACAGTCTTCAAGGCCAAAACGCTGCAATAATGTGTCAATATATTTCGGTTGACACAAAGCCATTCCACCATCAACGTGCATAAACTGAATGCCCAAATAGTGATGCAAATGCCCCAAATCAGACATCTCAAATGAGGCATGCAAATCAGCCTTGAAATCAGCAATATGCTTCTCAAGAGGACCAGTGAGCAGCATGTCGTCTACATAGACAACAATGATCAAAAGCACATCATTAGCACGCTTAACATATAAGGTGCTTTCAGTTGGACTGTTCTCAAAACCATGTGCAATCAGACAGGCATGTATTTTCTCATACCAAGCACGTGGTGCTTGCTTTAAACCATATAACGCCTTCTTTAACCTGCACACCTGGTTTTCATGCCCTTTCTGCACAAAGCCACGGGGCTGAAAAACATACACTTCTTCATGCAAGTCACCATTCAGAAATGCTGTTTTAATGTCCAACTGATGTACATTCCAACCATGATGGGCTGCAAGTGCACAAATGCTCCGAACAGTAGTCATACGGCATGTAGGTGCAAAGGTCTCATCAAAATCAATGCCTCTTTCCTGCGCATAACCCTTTGCAACAAGCCTAGCCTTATACCTGTCAACTGTACCATCAGGTTTACGCTTCAGCTTGTATACCCACTTAGTGCCAATGGCCTTCTTGCCAGGAGGCAAGTCACATAAAGACCATGTACCATTCTTCATTATAGCATCATATTCAGATTGCATAGCAGCCATCCAATTTTCTGAATTTTGTGCTTCATCAAAAGAAACAGGCTCATTCTCATCACAGAGACTAGATGCAGCCATAGCATAGCAATCTGATGCAAAGGAGGTACTATGAGAGCCTGAACGAGTACGATATGACAAAGGTGCATCTAATTTGCTGTCACGCAAAGTCTACACCAGCCATTTTGGCATAGTTTTTGCCTGTTCAATATCGGCTCTCTCATCAACAAGTGCATCATGTAAATCTGCATCAGAAATGGAATGATCTGCATCATCATATGAAACCTGCAAAGGCTGAGAAGTTGCCTCATTAGGACCAGCGCTAGCCTGTCCACCTGTAAAAAGACGCATCAAAGTATCATACATGTCTTTGGAGCTAACAGATGTCTCCTTAGTACATGAAAGCAATGGCTGAATAGCATCTTCCACAAAGACAACATCACGGCTAACCAGAATGCGTTTAGTCTGTGGATGATACAGACGATAGCCTTTACTTTCAGAACTGTACCCAACAAAAGTACATTTTACTGCCTTATCATCCAATTTTCTGCGATGTTGTTCAGGCACTAATGCATATGCCAAACAACCAAAAACACGCAGATGAGCAACAGATGGCTTGCGGTCATGCCAAGCCTCATATGGAGTGATAGACTGCAACGCTTTAGTGGGACACCTGTTCAGTACATATGCTGCACACATGACAGCCTCAAGCCAGAAACTATGTGGTAAAGCCTGACTTTTGACCATGCACCTCGCCATCTCCATGAGTGACCTGTTCTTTCGTTCAGCAACTCCATTCTGTTGAGGTTTATACGGCACTGTACACTGGTGTTTTATCCCACGTTCAGCCAGAAATGCATTAAAATCTGAAGACATATATTCCCCCCCTCGATCAGAACGGAGGGTGCCCATTTTACATGCTGACAGATTTTCAGCTAAAACCAAAAACTATTTGAAGCACATGAACACTTCGGACTTTGCTTTGAGTGGATATACGCATGCATGCCTGGAAAAATCATCAATGAAAGTCGCAAAGTAAAGGTAATTTCCAAAAGAGGGTGTCTGCATAGGACCACAGACATCACTATGTACAAGCTGCAATTTCTGCATAGCCCGAACTGAACCATCTTTTGGAAAGGAAGAACGCTGCATTTTGCCCAAAATACAGCCTTCACAAACATGTTTTCCAGGTGCCTCAAGTTTGGGCAAAGAGGACACCATTTCAGATTTCTGCAGGCGTAACAAACTAGCAAAATTCAGATGACCAAAGCGTGCATGCCAAAGCTTTGCATCTGACATAGCCTGAGAATCATGAACTGCACATGCCGAATCATTCACAGATTTTTCATAGTGTATGAGCTTATACAGCCCACGACATAAAATGCCAGAAGCAATACTCACATCGCCATTTGAGAGATCATGGACTGTACACCTGTCATCAACGAATTTCACAACCAAGCCAATCTTGGCTAATGCAGAAACTGATAACAGGTTCTTTTTGATCCCTCGCACAAATAAAGCATCTGACAAAGTGAAAGAACTACCATCAGCAGTAGTCAGAATGATCTTACCAACTCCTATAACAGTATAAGAGGAGTTATTGGCGCATGTGACAGTATTCCCCGTAGGGGCAGGCTCGAGTGAAGGGAAGAAACTGCGCTGCGAGGTAATATGTTTGGTTGCCCCACTGTCAAAGTACCAAACATCTGAGTCTACTGCAGACATGCACTGATCATGAGAAGATGGGTCAAAACTTCAGACAGTAGTAAACGCCCATTCTTCTTCCTGCACAAGATTTGCAGACTCTATTTTTGGTGTAGAGGCCTCTGCAACAACCATTCCAGCCTCTTTCTTCTTTGCCTCTTTAGCAGCCAGTTTTGGACAGTTCTTTATAATATGATCATTTCCTTTACAGTACTTGCAGAACAATTTCTGCTTTTCTGATTTCTTCTCATCTTTATCCTGGTTCTTCGATTGTGCAGCATTTGCAGATTTCTGCTTACTAGTAGAAGAGCTCCATTTTCCTTTGCCCTTCTGACTAGCCAGGAAAGCTTGATCTGCAACACGCATAATGGACCTGTTCTGCCTGGACTGATCTTCCTGCAACAAAACAGAGACTAATTCCTCAAATGACAAGGCATTCGGATTGCCTTTCATCATCAATCGAAGAGTAGAGGCAAAACTTTGATATGAATCAGGAAGGCCATTCAGAACGGTCTGCACAAGTGAGCTATCTGGTATAACCTCATCAGCAGAAATCAATTGTTCCTTCAGGTCTTTGATCTTTGTAAGAAAACTGCCCATTGAATCACCTTCATTCATGTGCTCACTCTCCAACTATTTTCGGAGGTAAGCAACACGAGCCTCATTCCTAGCCTGGTACAAAGTGGTAAGTAACACGAGCCTCATTCCTAGCCTGGTACAAAGTGGTAAGCAACACGAGCCTCATTCCTCATTCTACAAGAGCGAATGTGAGGAATAATGGCACGTTTGACAGACAAAGCTATCAATGCATGTGCCTGGGCATCTCTGCCATCCCAACGAATCTGCTCTGCAGTAGGTGCAACAGAAACAGCAGCACGAACAGGAATCTGCGGAATATCATCTTCGACACCATCTTCATCAGCTCCAACACCTGTATTTGCAGTACCTGTCGTTACAAGTGTAACAGGACGTCTTTCAACACCCTGCACAATGTTCCACAATCCTTTTGCAACCAGTACATGTCGCATCATATAAGCCCATAATGGGTAGTTGGTACCATCCAACTTATCCTCAACAACCAACATACGGAATACATCACTGCTTTCAGCCATGGCCGGTAACTAAAATACCTTGATGCAGAAAATTGACTGTATCTCAAAAAGTTGAACAGAACTGCCGAGACGAGTTCTGCTAGACTTGTAGCAGACTTCGAGACGCTTAAACTGGCAAACAGAAACTAGTATATACGTTTGGCACAAAAGGACGAAATAGCCTGCACAAGCACTGCGATAGTGCGTTCGGAGGCCGAAACGAGCTCAGATCGCGATTTCGGCACCACAGAGCGAAGCCGTTTTGATCTCGAAAACACCCTGAGTATGCTCACCAAATTTTGTGCGAATCTGAGACTGCAAACGGAGGAGTGTCGACGGCGCCCTAGAAGAAGCAACGACCTGCTCTGATACCAATTGTTGGAGCTAGACGTCTGCGGAAGCACGCGAACAGCACAAGGAAGAAGAAGAAGCTTGGAGCCCAACACACAAGACTGAATGTATTACTAGAGAATGTACAAAGATAAGTAGCCCATTAGGGCAATAGGCGTATATACAAGCGGGGGGAAAAAAACCTCCTAAAGAGGGAAAAAAGTGCCTCGGCAGTCCTAGAGTGTTCACACACATCACTACCTAAATATATCAACAAAAGCTAGAGATTATATCATGCAAAAGACTACTTGGAATTCACCTATTGATCAATTTTGTATTTATTCACATATTACAAATTTTGAAGAGAAGAGAAAATGGGATGAGGAACAAGACCTCAATGATTAAGGAAGAAGAATTACAAGGAGATATATGAGAGAAGAACCAAAGAGGTTCCATTTGAATAGGGAGAAAGTTCAAAAGCAAGTGAACAAACAAAAAAGGAAATTAAAGAAGATAAGCAACCTATCATAACTGATCCAAATCAAATAAATAAAAATGAAAATAAATCATTAGGAAGAAAAACAAAATGATGAAAAAAACCTAATGAAAAACAATTAAAGAAAACTAAAAGAACTCAAAAAGCTATTTTGATATTTGAACTTGAGCAAAAAATTGATTCAAAAGAGATATTATATGATATGTAAAAATAAAATCTTAGTGACGATGACACTTGAGCAGATATTTTCAATTGCTTAAATTGAATTCAAAGAGAATTTCATCAAGTTAATCAAAAGGAAGAGATTTCCTCCTACACAAGAGGTGGAAATACAAGATGTTGCTGATGTGACTCAATTGATGAAAGATTCTCTTTCTTTTGATTCAGATGAAGTAGATCAAAGTCCTTGCAAAGTTAATAAAACTTTTCTAGGTCCAATTACACTAGATGATGAAAGCAAGCATTCTAAAAGTAACTTTAGCAAATTTTTTTGCGCAAGAGGTACACCCGAGATGACCATCAGTGTAGGTAACAAAAATAAATAATATTTTCCTTTGGCTCTGATTGATTCTAGGTCAGAGATTAATGTGATTTGAAATGATTTATATGATAAATTTAAATGGACGATAGAAAAAAAATCATGGTTGGATTATGAGAACACCAGACAACGGATGTGGTTCACTCTTAAGACCATGTGCAAATATACCTATGATGATGGGTGTAATCTGTGAGACATTTCACTTCTTCATCTAAGATAATTTTTCCTATGAAATTATCTTAAGTCAGCATTTTATATGTGAGGCGAGAATGGAAACAAAAGTTATGGATGATGGGGTTGCATATGCAAGCATCAAATCTAAAGATGATATGTAATCACTCGAAGTGATGACAGTAAATCCTAACCACAATCTTCCAAATTGGGAGACAATGGTGGTCCTTGGTTTGATGCCTTGCATCCTTCTATAAACATGCTAGATAATTTCACACTTTTCTTTTCTTCATCTTCTTTGTATTTTATGCATCATATAAAAATCACTAAGAAAATTATGAAAAATATTACAAAGAAAAAAGTTGTAATTTATCTGAAGAACATATTGAACATGTGATTGAATCTTCATCTAAATTTTTATTATTTGAAGAACTTCAATGTACCTTGCACGAAAAGTATACTTTTTTATTTGTTCTCTTAAATTCTTTTGAAGAAGATGAACTAATTGCAAACTTTGTTATGCGTCACATCTATGAAGAAGCTAAAGTTGATACAAAATATAAAACAATTTGTAAAAAGCTAAACATATTGGTCAACCCTTACCTAAGGGGAGTGAAGAGATATTCAAACAGTTCTCAAAAGATCCTAATTTACGTGATCATACAAATATAGGTCACACATTTACTCATGAAACTTTAAAAATAATTAAAATAGGAAATCATGATGAATTTGTGTTACTTGTTGAACATGATTCATTCCAAAGAGATATTAAAAATCATGGTAAAAATTATTCATTACATCCTCAAGAAATAGGTTGTGCTAATCCACAACTCGTACCTCCAATGATTATCTTTATTGTAACACATATCCCATGGAATCTTTGTCCTGTACCGATCTCAAAAGCTCATTTACTTGAGTTAATGATGCTACTTAAGGAGAAGATACACATGAGGATCCTTGAGCTATCTTTAGCTCCATATTCAAATAGATGGTTCATGATACCTAAAAAAAAAAAAATTAATGGAATATTAAGGATTATACAAGATTTATAACTTGTTAATAAAGTTACGATTAGGAATGTAGGAACTGGTCCTATTGTAGGAGAATTTCTTGAGCCATTTGCAAGCCATTCCACCTACTCAATTGCTGATTTGTATTCTATCTATGATCAATATTAGATTGCTATTGAGAGTAGGGATATCACGACTATGAAAACTCCTCTAGGCTTAGTTCGTATGTGTACTTTGCCACAAGGAGCTACAAACTCATTAGCACACATGATGAATGCCATGAATATGGTCCTTGATGACTTCATTCCTAATGTAACTATGCCTTTTATAGATGATATACCTATAAAAGAATGTGAAGAGAATGTAAAAGAAAAAACTCTAGATTCTTTTGGCTCTAGAAATTTTTTTTGTGGATCATATCTTTGATTATGAACGGATTTTGCAAAGATTTACAGAGGTTGGTCTTACGTTTTCAATTGAGAAGTCTATTTTAGGTTTTAATGAGGTTCTGATAGTTGAAAATTTATGTGGACATTATGGTTGGAGATCGTATCCACCTAAGCTTGACACCATAAATAAGATTTTTGAGACATGTAGAAATATTAGTGTAGTGAGATGATTCCTTGGTGGTTGTGCATTTTATTCAATTTGGATTCCTCACTATGCACGTGTAGATATAAAGAAACTACTTCTTAATGCACCTATTTTGAAATGTGTTAATTATTCTAAACAAAAATCTATTATCTTAATTGTCAATATGATTCCAACAGGCATAGGATGGGTTATTGTTGAGGATGATGAAGAGGAAAAAAGATATGCAATAAGATTTGGAGCCAAAATATTATATGAAACGCAAAGAATTATCTGCAAATTAAACGAGAACTTTAGGGTTTATTCATGGGTTTGAAAAATGATAAAGAATATTTTATTCGAGCCAATGTAATTGTAGAGAGAGAGTGCTTACCCTGATAGGAATGATAACAAATTTTTTATCACCTCATATCACTATGATAATATGGATTTCATACATTAAATTTATAAATCCTATGTTAATTTTGTTGCTAATATGCTTTCTAGAACTAGGTATGATGAAGATAAAGTAGCAAAATTAGATATTAGTGCAATTAATTATGAATATCAATCGTATGAAGGAGAGTGGCAAGACATTGGAAGATATGTTAGTACTTTGATTAAATCACTTGCATGAGCTTTTAAGGATATTTTTAAATGAGCTTTTAACTATTTCTTAAAAGATGGATTAATTTGGAGACATGCAAGGGGAACGATTAAATTTCCTCAAAGAGTTCTGGGAACCAAACGTGGCGAGGAATCTATGTCAGTGTAAGGGATTATGCTTATTTTTTTGTTATATGTCAAATGCATTCATTAGTTAAGCATAGAAATCCTTTGCATCCAAATTATCCACCTTGTATTTGCTATAAGTGGGTAGTTGACTTAGTGACCATGCCCAAAGGTGTAGATAAAATGTGGTATATAGTACTTGCAAGAGAAGACCTTACAAACCATGTAGAAGGCTGAGCCCTATGATCTAAAACAACATTTAGTGTTTGTAAATTTCTAGTTGAAGATTTAATATCAAGATTTGGATATGTTGAGAAGGTAGTGGCTCATAGGGGTGAGTTGGATGCTCAAAAGTCTAGATACTTCTTTGCACGACATGGAATTTGTTTAGCTCTCACAATTGCTTATAACCATGAGGCTAATGGGAAAGACGAAAGAGGGAATTCTCCAATTGTAAAAGAAATTTCTAAATACTATAATGGTGTTATTAAAAATTGACCAAAATTTCTACCTTTTGCACTGTGGGTTGATTGAATGAATTGCACTAAGACAAGGGGTATATGCAAATAGATTTGATGTTTTGTCAAAAACCTATTTTTCCAATACATACTCAAATAGTTACATGGTGTTCTCTTCCATGGCATGATAATCTTTCTATAGAAGATCTCTTGGCTTTAAGAATTCAACAAATTGGACAAGGAAATGAAAAGTTAGATGAAGCTATTGTTAAGTTAAAAGAATCTAGGATTAATAATAAGAAGCATTTTGATAAGTCAAATAGGTTAAAGGCAAGGTCAATTCAAATTGATGATTGGGTTTTGATTTATGACAGTACATTTGATTCCCAATATGATGCATGTAGAAAGTTAAAATGATGTTGGTTTGGACCTTATGTGGTGCTAAATGTTAATGAAAATGGAACATGCTTTACACGAACTGGATGGAACACCTCTTGAAACTTTAATTGCAGGGAAAAGGATTAAATTGTTAAAACAAAGGGATGATGAAAACTATAAACTATTAGGTGATGAAGAGGATGAATGAAATTTTGGAAACAAATAAGATGATATATTAAAAAGATGAAATTTATGTTTATCTTGTCTAAAATAAAAAATTATGAGAAATAAAACTCTATGTAAAAGGATGTATGGTTTTTGCTTCTAATGTGGATTTTCTTTTGCAGGAAATAGACCAAAAAGGAATTGCTAGTCATGGATGCTCAAGAATCTTCAAGAAGAATTGTTAGATGTATCTAAGAACAAATTTATGAGTAGATCCAGGAAAATTCCATTGGACCAATCTTCAATTTATATTTATGTTTCAATGCATTTGCTTCCTCAATTTATTAATATTCCGCTTGATGATAAGACTTTTGACAGCTTCATTTTTTGAATTTTTACTAGCAGTAGTAGAACCACATGAAATGAGTTATATTTTAGCATCTTGATTCCTTTCATGATGCATATAGACTATTAAGATGATAATTTTTCATAGAGGATATATTTTTTTATTTTATGATATCACATGTGAATGTTTAATGTATATGTTAGATGAAGAAAGCTAATTATACTTTTGTTTCTAGATTTTGATGATCTTCTCGTAGGAGTTTTGTCGATGATTTAAAGATGAATTTGGAGTTTGAAGATTAAAACTGAAGCTAAATCTCAAGTGGTATTTTTCTATGATATCTATTTCTTGTTTTCTATTATGCATATCATTTGGATTTATGAATTAATAAAATTAAAAAATATAGATTATGGATTTATGAGTTTATGAAGTAAAACTATTTGGCCAAAGGAGGGAAACAAATATTAGTTTTTGTGTTCCAAAACTTTATAAATTTAGTTGAGATATGATTGAACAAATGGATTTTCTAATTAAATTCAGAAGAGAATAGTGAACTTGTATAAATATGAGCATAAAGATGCATGACTCATGTGTATGTGAAATCCTAATTTTTGCTTTTACATGCATCTAGATCCTTAGCTTAGAATAAGGGGTTAAGCCTTTCCTCTTAAAACAAAAAAGTTACCAATGTAAAAAACTATTATGAATGGAAGTTTATAATTTCTTCCTCCCCAAAAAAGTAAATTATGAATTACACCTACATGACGCTGATGCTAATGAAGTTAATGATGGAACAAAACTATGAAGCTAATATGATGACTAGTTATGGAAAAGACTTCTAGTATTAAAATTGGGCAAACAAGGCAGATGTCTGTATGAGTAGAAAATTTCTTTGATATGAATGAATGTACATATGCAAGTTTTTATATAAGAGGAAATTTAATTTTGGATGAATGGATGATGTTATTTGATTCTTGAGATTCTCTACTACATTTATGAATGTTTTTGAGCCTAAACTTTAGTATTGTTGACCGAAATAATTATTAGTAGAGCTTTAGATTTCATATTTTCAACAACCAGATTTTGATATGAAAGAAATCATTTGCATCTTGCATAAAAATTAAATACAATTTTTAAAATTATTTGATTCCCTCATAAGGAATTTGATATTACTTAATGATTTTATTTTTAGGTTGGCCCATCAAGATGCTATGAAGGTTTGGTAGGGGTGGATGTCAGAGAGATCTACTCTCCCTAAAAGAAATTATGAAGGAATTCAAGGATAAAGACAATGATGGTTTTATTATAGTGACAATGTTTAAAGAAGTTCTCTCTAATTATGATATGATGGATGATTAAATAATTGAAGACATCAATGATGAGGTAGATACTAACAAAGATGGAAAAATTAGTTTTCAAGTTCGAGTACATGATGAAGATATAGATATGGAGGACCCACACAACAATACAAACCTCGAATCATACAATGGTTCAAGAAGAAGGAGGTGATAAAGAAATTCTTTTCTCATTAAGAGCTCCACAAAATCGAAGCTAGTAAAGAAGACATGAACTGTGCCATGACCATCAGTGGCAGGGTAAGGCAAATGTTTGAGGCACTCTAAATCTTTCATCACATGAAGCATGTGGGTTTTATGACATCTATATTAAAGTATGACAGCACGCAACAACATATAGTTTTATTCACTAGAGATATGAAATAATACTTAGAGGTTATAAAAGAAAAACAATAGCATGCAACTAAAAAAGATGGAGACTTTTTGGAGATGGCTTATTATAAGCATTACTAATAATCTCTAACTTTAGAGTTTCACATCTACATCTTATGAAGGGGGACTACATGCCTGGGAGATTCATCCGATCAATTGTGTGGCATTAGGATCAGACAATTGCTGTGTCCATGACCAATCAATGATCCGAAAACACTTCGACTCCGATGCCCGACCCCAACTTCATGAATTCTAAAGCTCCTTTGACATCACAAGAGTTCTTTGTTGATAACTCCAAGTGATGGCTCCAAATTCTTGATGCCAAACACTACACTCTCACCCGCCTAGATGTGCAAAAGGTTTTTGCGTCTTTAGTCTCCTCCTTTGAAGTTCCCTACGCTCATCCACTTCCATGGAAAAGGCTTCATCATGATAAGTGTCACCTATCGATTCTACCATAGTTTTTGTTCTCCACCTCTGCAAGTCAACCAATGTCATCATCATGACTATTGAATATTATCCTGCACTAGAACATTGGCTTTTGATACATGATGATGATATGTTTGTCACAAAGCACACACTCTAATTTTAATGACCAACTCCTTGATTGTGTCGATTGTTGACTCTCTAGCATATGGTGATTTCCCTGATCTATTAACATCAACTATCACAATGCACAAAGTTATCGTTTTAAATAAACATATTGAAGATTGATTCCATTCGATGATAACATACTTCAACCTAATCACTTCCACTAATGAATCCTTTGACGAATCTCTGCACCATTTCTGTTAAGACATTGTTCTTAGATCACATCTTACTAACGATAATAATGATTCTGCTCAATCTAGCATGTGATGATTGTTTGTGAAATTGGGAAGTCATTATTTATGGTAAAAAACTTCAAAGTACTTTATGTTACTCATCGCACAACTCTTCAAAATGTTGATTCATCTGCATTACCCTATTATTGCCATTCATTTGGTTTTAATTTTTTTAATTTCTATTGATCTTTATTTTCGAATATTTCTTTCTGAGAGTTTGGGCGTTCGATGTCTTTTGGATTTTTTTGATCGGTGCATGGAAAAGACTGAGTTTGTGCGAGGAATTTAAAATGAATAGGGAAGAAGTAAGACTCCATTTTTGTGGAGGTTGATGCTTCTGGTTGAAGTTTTGAATGCCAATTTTGAATTTCTTAATTAAACATCATCACATGGCCATCAAGTGTGGATGAGATTAGAAATGAATGGGAGTAGTGCCGTTGGGACTTTTTTTTCTTTAATTAAAGTTCGGGAGAGTAGGCCAAGGCCGAACTTCCTTTTGAAAAAAAGTGTGCGTTAAATTAGAAATAATACATGGCAACTAGTTTGTACCAAACTACCCATTCAAACAACCACATGGTGGAGAGAAGAATCCTCCCGAGCTTATGTCTCTTTATATAGCTTCTCGAATCAACGAGCACCACCAATGTAAGTAGAGTCTCTACACTTAAGTTAACTCATGTTTACTTGAGTTGGAAGGTTGTTTGGGAAAAACTCTCTCCCCATGCTCCTCATGGGGGTTGAACCCAAGACCTCCTCCTTCAAAATCTTGAGAATTAATCACAGGGCTAAGTGGATCATGTTTTTTAACGAGGGCACATGAATTTATGTTTAAGTCTTGTTTTGAGATCTTTTGCCATACATGTGAGTGACAAAATAATGTCGAATTTTAGATCTAGTAGAACCAACCACATACTTAGATCATGGACTTACTTTTTTAAATTCTACCCCCCTTGAGAAAGATTTTTATCCTCAAATATAAAGCTATATAGAGTAATTATAGGCATCCCTTGAGATTTATGTTCTAAACTAGAAGAACATGTTTCATCTCTATGGTGGGATCCCTACGCAAATGATTCAAAACACCATCTAGCTTTTCACCTTAATAAATTGATATGAGCGAAAAGTAAGGAATCAATAATAAGGGTGGATCTAAAAAACATCCCTCACCAATTCACTGTTTTGACTAGCCATTTATGGGCATCACTGGTGGATGGACTTAGTAACTAAGTTGGGATTTTATCCATATAAAGACTTTGAGAACTCTTGACTCACGTGAATTTGAATTGAAAAAAATTGTTTTTTGGTTTTCCCAATTAACATCTAACTTGGATATCTGTACTATGGGTTACTCCCAACCGACATTTACTTGATCTTTTCACCAGAATGGAGGACTATTGTGTCCTATTGGGCTTAAAATATCGTATGTCGAATGTAGAAGAAATTTTTCCATTTACTTAAATACAAAATAAAAATTTTCCAACTTAGGTCACTTTGCTAAAAGTCTTTAGATTTAAGTTCCTCGAAATTATCAATCTTATGAGCAATTCCTAAATCATCTTTTCTAGAGTGTACTGAAATCTATAAAATTCATTAGAGTTATGATATCTAACTTGAAGCAAACTCAAATGAATAAATAGAAAATCCATCTAGGAACTTTAATTTAGTTACCTTGTTCCAACCAACTAACCGTGGGCTTTTGTGAAAAGAATCAGATATTCTATCTCAATCAAATCCAAAAGATTTGGAAAGTGCAAAGAAACAACTAAAACTCTTTGCAAAGAATTCAACTTCTAAAATACTTCAACTTTCTATCACTCAAACTTTAGGTGACTCAACACTTTAACTTTTCAAGGATTTGTTTGAACAAAGTATTGAAGGAATTCATATATCTTTAAGATAAAGAAACTAGATTCTCAAAAAAAATCAAGGAGTAATGCTAAACATCATCCAGTTACAAGATACTAGTGTGGTATCCAACATCACTAAGTTACAAGATACTAGTGTGGTATCCAACATCACTATGTTGACCCCCTGAGGTTTTATTGATGATATTACTCAAAATAATGCTTAATGCTTGACTTGTGACTAAGTTAATAATTTTACTCAATCTTTAATAGTGCTTGCAAGGAATGGAATTCTTATGATTACTTTGAGTCAAAAGATTGAATTTATAGTGTTACACTAGGAACTTGGTGTTTGAATTAATCAGGCAAACCTTGATATGAGGTGGTAACATTCAATATTGTAAAGACCAATGAAAACTGATATAATAAAATAACCCTATAAACATTATGTAAATTTAAGTAAGAGTTTTAAGACAATCTTCAAGTCCTAAGACAATTTGTTTTAATTCTCATCTGCTAGAGCAAACTAGATACAAAGACTCAAGAGTCTACAACTTCAATCAGCATCTACTACATTGCTCTCCACCTTTCTATTCGTAATGCTTGTCAATATCAAGTGCTCTTCAATGCTCTAGGAGGAAAAAATAGGAAAAAAAACATACATTCATTCATAAAAAACAAGAAAACATACACTTCTTTATTATTTTGCAATATATCTTTCATATATAAAATTCACTTCATACATACATTCATCTCTCTTACATGTATGCACACACTCATACACATGCATACATATAACTTTTCATAAAAATGCATATACACTCTTACATATGCATGCATTCACATACTTGTACATGCATGCATATACTCATGCACACATATGTCTATGGCGAGACTTACATACATTCAAATAGGGTTTACCTACATAATTTTTATACCCTTCGCTTTAGGCATATAGGTTCAAGCACAAACACACACAAGAGTGTTTAGCGTATTATTTACTTACACAATTTCATACACTTAAGGTAAGCTACAATTTGAGTAAATAAAAAAGCTACTATCATACTTATCCATAGGGTTTCAAACTTTTACCTAGAGTAATCCAAGTTCGTTTTCACAAAATAGTGACATAAATATCTTGCATTCTAAGGGTATTATGCATATAACCATATAAATTAAGTCATGTAGACACTTGCAATATCAGAAAGTACCCTACATAAAAATACTTAGGCACGTAGGGTATGCACACATGCACTTAGATTCATATCCATATCTGCATTCATACACATAAACCCCTAAGAATTTGTAGTGTAGACACTCACATAGCCATAAACATAGATATTCACAACTTATGGAACACATACAAATATCAATGACTATCCATACACAAATGTATGGATAGAAATTCATTCACATTAACTTGATTGCCCACATACACTCAAGATAACTCATATGTAGGGGCCCATCTTTGGGACTCAGAAAAAACATATACAAAAAAATTCATTTACCTAAAGCTTGAGTAAACACTTAGGGTTTTCTCATTTATATATATAAAAGGTTTTGTATGGAGGATGTAAATAGAGATAAACTAGAGGGTTCCAATTAAGGTTCAATGATCTCCTCCTATTCTAATCAAAGCATATATTCAACTTCTTCAACCTACAACCACTAAAGAGAGACATTAGTCAAATTCAACAATTCATATCAAAAACATTTTTAAGAGTTTAGAGATGACCACTTTGGAAGAAAAATTTCAACTTTTTTTAATGTTTGTCGGAGTGATAAAAGACTACCGACATCCCTCCCCACTAAACTTGCACATGATCCTGATGGGCCAACTTGCAAATCAATTCTAGAAATATACACAAGTATCAAATAGTCATGGATAGATGCTAATAAATAAATAAATAAATAAATATATATATATATATATATATATATATATATATATATATATATATATATATATATATATATATATATATATATATATATATATATATATGTGTGTGTGTGTGTGTGTGTGTGTCTCTCTCTCTCTCTCTCTCCCTCTCTCTCTCTCTCTCTCTCTCTCTCTCTCTCTCTCTATATATATATATATATATATATATATATATATATATATATATATATATATATATATATATATATATATATATATATATATATATATATATATATATATATATATATATATATATATATACATACGTATATATATATATATATATATATATATATATATATATATATATATATATATATATATATATATATATATATATATCATGCAAGTTTATGAAAATTAGTACAAATTTAGAGAATAAAATTGATGCAAGTTTCACACACATCCTATTATCTTTCGGTTTTCATACTCAGACAAGCAATCATATGAATAAATCGTAGGCTTCATAGATCTTTCATTCATTCAACCTATTCAATTCCAGCAACTTATCCTAAGCACTAGCATTTACTAAGTTGTACAAACTCAATTTGTGGAATTATATTTTGTTTCATCCATTTATTTCTTACCTTCCAAACTCTCCATCAAATCTTATTATTTTCTTTATTTTTATTTTTTTTTGTTTCTTTTGTGCTTCATCCCGACTTAGCTCTTTTTCTTTTATTTTTATTTTCATAAGTTTATTTATGCCAAAATTGGGTGCGACTCATTGACTTGCCTACTCGACCAAGTTTACCCCAGCTGTTTGCTGACTCAACATAGTGCATGATACACAACAGCAAGCATACGTTAATTCGACATCAGCTCGTGGCTTTAATTGCCCAGCCCAAGTGACTCCATGAACCTACAAACTCATATAGGTGCATGACAACAAATAGATCAGGCCTACGATGAAACTAGCATCAGCTTGTGGCCTTGATTGCCTGATCAAAGTTGTTCCACCCACCTAGTAGCTCATCAGGGTGTAGTGACAACACATGCATATACATCTATTGCTAGCTTGAGTATGAAGGTTTGCCTGAATCATGATCTATCTAGAGGAAGGATCTCGCAAGAAATAAATAGTAGGATCTAGAGAAACCCACTCACTAAGTGCTCAATCTATTATCATATACATGCACTTAGTTTAAGTTTTCTATCACATTCCAAAGTTTTCACTTGTGAAAGTTTCTAGTCTACTAACGGATTCTATTTATATTATTTTTAGTCTTCCATGCTTCAGACAAAACCATAAATGATGTTTGCTATCTTGATCATACTTAATTTTCTTAAATTTGTGCAAATCTTTATACATCTGTTATATACAAAATGCCATCCATATGTTTATTCATTCATATATTAAAAAATGGAATTTAGGTTGGAAGTATTGCACTTGATTATTCTTTTTGTCATTCTTCATCTACATCATCCTCGTCCAACAAATCTTCATGTATCTCGTAGTCACTACTTGTCTTTGGTTTGAATGGCTTAAATCTTTTCTTGCAATCACATTTCTCAAGGGAGTGCTGTCTATTTCATGTAAAGCATATGTGCGTATAGAAAAACTATAAACAACAATGTAAGGACCGAACATTGTTTCATTAGTTTTTGTCATGCATAGTATTGGGTTTCAAAGATACTACCATAAACGAGTACCCAATCGTGAGACTCTATTGATCATGGCATTAGTCGATGTCTCTTATCAAAATAAATTTTATTTTTAGACGTAACTCTTTTAACTTTTTTAATTGCATCTTACATATTCTCATTCCCTTGCTTTGATTGTTCAATTCTTAAAGTTAATAAGTCTTCTCATGACAAACTGACTTCCCAGTCTAAGCTTATCCAATTTATTATCTAAGTATGAATGGGAAAAATTTGCTTTTGACAATACATGACCGCACCTCACTTAAAACCAACCAATCTTGTATATGTCATCGGATCTACCCATAAAGAAAATTGTAGATGTTTTGGCCATTGCCTGATATATCCTTCACATGCCTTCAAGATCACCTTCACTATGAAAGGATGACCTCACTCAATCTCCCCATTTGCTTCTAGATTATAAGCTTTCATGAGAGATAGAAAAATTCTATGGTGAGCAAAGAATTCTCTTGCTTCTGTAGCATCTAGCTCACCCCAATCTGCTACTACTTTCTCCACATATCCATATCTGGATATTTCTTCTAAAAGGAATAGGCATACATTATAAGTAGTTTTAAAACAAAGTGCACGACCTTCCATGTGATTTTTTAAGTCTTCACATGCAAGTACTATATATCTCATGCCATCAATGCTTTTAGGTATAGTCACAAGGTCTACTACCCACTTGTAATGAATTCAAGGTTTGTAAGTTGGGTGTAAGGGAACTCTATGTTTGACCAAGGAATGTAATTGACATGTGGCATGTGTGCTCACAAAATCCTTCAAAGCTACATACATCCTTGGCTGCCAATAGCTTTCCTGTACTTTTTCATAGGTTTCCACAAGTCCTTATGACGTGCCCATAAGATTTCATGCATAGATCTCATAACTTGCACCTATAGAATTCTTAATCCTAATAAACTTTGTGGATTTTTCACCTTTCCTCTAGCATGCTATCAAAGATATCCATCTTCTAGAAAGAAGCTAAAAGACTTCTTTATGATGTTTCAAAATTGATTCGTCGACCAACTTGGGATAGGATAAAAGGCACTTAGATAGTGACCATATCTTTCCATTCTCCCTCACATTCCTCATCTCCAAATCCCTCACATGTGAAAGTAGATGGATCATAACTAATCAAGTTTATCACTCTATCTGTTGCTTCTTCATCATCATCAAATCTTACTTATGAGAGCATATCAGCAATAATGTTATGTTTTCTAGCAATATGAACAAAGGCTGAATTAATAAACTTGATAAATGTGATCCACCTTAACATTGCAATGTTAGGAGATGAGCACTTAGCATCCATTCCTATTAATCGAAGACCATTAGTTTCCATGATCACATTTTCTTCAATAAAATATTCTTTATCTGTTTTCAAGGTAGTGACCTATCCCCATAACTCTCTTTTAATATGAGGATAATTCCTCTACATTCATGCAAACGTTTTGCACCAAAGAGAAGTGCATACCTTTGCCCCTCCTTGTCATCCTAACCAATGACCTAGCCTATATCAATAGGACTATTATCAATAGTTAGGATTACAATTTATTCTATGGATAATCAATCATTTTCAAGATTGTGCATGGATAAACAATTGCTTTAGTTTTCTCATAGTTGTACTATGTTCCTTCGCCCAGAAGAATTTCTTTTTCTTTTGTAATAGATCATATAGTGGGTTCTCAACATGAGAAAAGTGAGGATCGAGATTACATAGAAGACACAAACTCCTAAGAAATTTCTCACTTCACTAATGTTGCAACATGCCTCTAAAACCATACTAATGTCATTAAATTTTTGTGGATATGGCATATGGCCATAATGTCCACATAGATGTCCAACAATCAAAACTTTGTTGACACCAAAAGTGGAGTTTTTTTTTATATTCTAAGATCTGAGTACCAAATGTTGGAATTGGTAGTGGGCCACAATAACAATAAAATCATAGGCTTATAGGATCTTCCAATAGATAAACCTTAACATACACACCTTAATACTCAAAAATACTATTAATGAAAGATAGAGAGAGAATAGATAGGAGTTCAATTGTAGTGTTAAGCTATGGTTCTCGTCTATAGTATCTGTATTTGAATGTCGAATTAGAACGTGTGAATATGATACAAAACTAACAATATCTAAATCTAGGCTAAAATAGGAACTAGATACAACAAATTGTGTGCCTAAGAGGTAGGAAGAGTGTGTGTGTGTGAGAGAGAGAGAGAGAGAAAATGGGGAATATGAACAATTTAGAGTTGTTCTATAGCAAACCCGAATTTCGATCAACCTAAACCAGACACAAGTGAATGAACAAGTGAGAATAGAATTAGAATTGTTACTCATAGTAAGTGATCAACTAGTGCTGATGGTAAGCTATCATGAACTCCTCCAGATGTCTCCATATATAGAGCACACCTCCTCTAAGAGTGTAGAAACTCTCCCTCCAAGAGGGCCTCCAAGATCTCCTCCTTGCATTGAGTACATACTCCTTGACTAGCATGACAGGGTATCTCCTTCAGTGATCATCTACAAGCTATTCTCTAAGAGCTTGAGCTTGTGATGATGATGAGCAATGAAGATGGCTATTCTTTTATACCTTTAGAAGCCTTGTAAAAAGCACCATGGAAAAAGATAAATTATCGCTGCTAGCATTCGCTATTGAGAAGTATTTGATTGCTAGATTTAGTGATTTCAAAATTGGCACCAAGATTGAGATTTTGCTTTTGCTTTTCAAAACAAACTCAAGATTGTTGCACCCATCGGGATTCGAACCCGAGTGGGATTGAAGAGAAAAATTTTCTTTAACCACATCACCATGCAATGCCCTCTTGAAGGGATGATACGAAGAATTCTTCATAAGCTATGTTGTACCATATGATATTGAATCCAACAATTCCCCCTTTGATGTCATAATGGTACAAGGTTAAATAGCCTGCAAAATGTTCTCTGAATTTCGGTTGACTTCTTTCCAATGAATCTTGAGCTAACTGTGTATGAACCTAGATACTTGACAACCTGCAAATTGAATGTCTAGTCGTGTATTACATAGATATATCAAGCAGTTGAATGCTTGACTATATAATGTGGCATCCAATGGTTCTAAATCTGCTTCTATGTGTAATAACACATTGATATCCATAGGTGTCTACATAGGCTTAGAATATATCCTTTCCAATAATTTCTCAATGTATTTTTTCTATGTCATGTAGATACACTCATCTCTGTACTTGAACTCAATCTTGAGACTTGTGATAATCATATCACCTTGTCGTGCATCTTGAAAACTATCTAGTTCATTCTCAACTGAATTAAGAACTAAATTATTATGAATCTCAGAATGTTCTACATAATTTACCTAGTCTTCTTGTTGTTTCCTTGTTTGACTTCTCGCTCTTCCAATGTATTCTTTTATACCACTGTCCTTCCAATTTTCATATAGCCACTTATGTGTATTCCTAAAAAGTGGTGGTATCTTTTTTGGTTCTTCGGTATCTCTTTCTTCTAGAGCTCTAGAACCTTCTCCATCTTCATAATTTAGAACTTGAAGAGGTATTGCTGATGGATTAGGCACTAATGTAGGTAATGAAATTCTCTCTTTATCTCTATCTCTTAGATTTTGAGCAAGTTCATCACCCCCCTTGTATGGCTGAATGTAAGCATTCAAAAGCCTTCTAAAAAATACATATCAGCTCCTTTTATGAAACTTGGAATCTCTTCTTTCTTATCATAAATCTGACTTCTTGCTATAGATGAATTGCGTGAGAATAGGGTATCACCTGTATTTGGAATATGGAATCGATATCTTTTGCTTTCAATTGCATAACCAATGAAGACTGCTTTAATGGCTTTTAAATCAAGCTTACTACGATCCTTCTTCTGAACATAAGCTGGGGATCCAAAAACTTTGAAGTAATTCACATTGGGTTTCTTCCCATAATAAACTCCATAAGGTTTAATGACCCTCAAAGATTTTGTGAGAGAGCTATTTAGAATGTGATTAACTGTATGTACTACATCAAACCAAAACTTGGGAGAAATCCTTTTCAATGACATCATACTATGTATAAATTCAACAATTATCCTATTCTTTCTCTCTGCAACACCATTTTGTTCTCGTGTGTAAGCAATAGTGGGTTGATGAGAAATACCTCTGTCATCAAGAAAAGACTAAAGTCTTTAGACATGTACCCTCCTCCGCTATCACTTCTCAAAATCTAGATCTTTCATTAAATGTCATTTCCAACCATAGCTAAGAACTTCTTGAAAGTAGGAAGAACTTCTGCCTTCACTTTAAGACCATAAAACCATAAATAACTTGAGATATCATCAATGACCATAACAAAGTACCTATTGGAGTTAGATGTATTCATAAGCACATGAACAACACAAGGAAGAAGAAGAAAAAGTTTGGAGCACAACAGACAATAATTAATGTATTACCACTAGAATATACATTGATAAGTAACCCATTAGGGCTACAGGTGTATGTATAGGGCAAGGGGAAAAACCTCCTAAAGAGGGAAGAAAGTGCCTAGTAGTCCTAGTGTGTTCACACACATCACTACCTAAATATATCAAAAAATCCCTCCTAGGAGTGATGCAATGAACAAGGAGCTTGCACTCATGTACAAGGAAGTGCCAACCTATGTAGAATCAATCCAGAAAAGGAAGTAAGCCCAAAGCTTTACAGAAAGCTTCAAACTCCTATTGAGTGCCTAGGCAAAGCCTTCATGAAAAGGTCTGCAATGTTCTCCTACATGGGCACATATGCCAAGCTGATCTGCCCAATATAGAACCTCTCCCTAACATAATGATAATGCACTTAATTGTGTCATGGACAAAGGAAACCATCATGAACCTTATATTCCATGTGAATCTTGTATCTCATGATTGGTTTAGAATTTGGAGAATCCAATGCTTCCATTGCATTTGGAACACGCCAAAACCCTAAGATCGACTATCTACTTGCCTCATTCGGATATCGAGAGCTCATATTTCGAATTGATGACATCATCGATGACATCATCAATTTGTAACCGCCTTTCATGAACCACCCTTGAAAACCTATATAAGGAGGGGTTGGCCACATTCATAATCAATCTTGCCAATACCCGCTTTGGGAGCTCAAAGAGGCGTGACCGCCAAGTAAGTACTTTCCAAGTTCTTGTTCCTGCTCTTATGTTGTTCCTTGTCCCACTGCTGTCTAGTCTTGTATCTTGGACATCTAGTCTTGTCCTCTTGTAATCTCGTAGTACGAGATCTTGTTGAGTTCTTTCTTGTATCTAGTTCATCTCTCGGAAGGGAGTTCTTGTAATCTAAAGATCTTGTTTCATAGGTACGATCCCGGGTTGTGGGATCTCCTATATCATCTCTAGTCCAGTTGTTCATACCTATCAGCCGCGGGTTTTGGGACATCTTGTATCAGTCATGTATTCTTGTATCGTTTCCCCTTTGTGGGTGATCTTGTGATCAGAAGTGTATTTCCGAAATCTTGTCTACTGTAGTCAGAGAGCACAATCTAGTGCTCCCTTGACATTTTGGCGATCTCGATGGCGTAACTTTCTATCCACATTTGATTTCTTCATCACATACCCTCCACGACGTCAACAATGTCAGTAAGATGCCCTTTCTAGAAGATCTTACCTTGCACCAAAGAAGGGTGAAGAGGCCTTTGATCAACAAGAGAATGTATTACTCAGGCCTGAGCATCTCTAGTTAGCAGTTATCTCGTCAAGCCATCATGAAGATTCAACCTTGAACCATATGATCTGTGAGAATCTACCACAAGATGAATTGTTTTGTAACATTAAGAAAAAAGCTCAAGAAGGAAAAGTCTAAGAAGTAAACGAATTTTAGGAAAAGGATGGGTTACTACTCTATAAGAACCTACTGTATGTCCCTCCAGGAAAGCCTAGGATCCAAGTACTTCAACAAGGCCATGATAACCTTGCAGAAGGACATTTTGGAGTGAATAAAACAATAGAACTCATATCAAGGGACTTTTAGTGGCCTGAGATGTAGAAGGAAGTCAAAGAATATATCGAACCTGTGATACTTGCAATAGATCTAACGTACCGCGACATAAACCTCATGGCCTCTTGCAACCTCTACCTATTCCAGAAAGGCCATGGGCTTCATTGTCTATATATTTCATCACAGATCTACCAAAGTTAGATATGTATGATGCCATTCTTATTATTGTGGATATATTTACAAAGATGATACACTTCATTCCAACTACCAAGGCAATCACAGGTGCAACCACTGCTAGACTTTTTCTTAGGTACATATGTAGGCTTCATGGATTGCCTGATGATATTGTCAGTGATCGAGGTCATTAGTTCATATCCAGCTTCTAGAACCGTCTTTGAAAGCTCCTTGGTGTCCAAGTTAAACTGTCTATAGCAAATCATCCACAGACTGATGGACAAACAGAACTGGTGAATCAAGTCCTAGAGCAATATCTCCGTTGCACTAGCAACTATCACCAAAATGATTGGTTTGAGTTGTTACCCTTTGCAAAGTTTTCCTATAACAATAGTGTTCATGCATCTACTAAGCAAACTCCCTTCTTTGCAAACTATGGACAACATCCAAGGATGGATATACAACTCTCAAATCATGTCAAGAACCCAGCTGCCAGAGACAAGGCCTAGTACCTGATGGACATTCACAAAGAACTCAAGGAAGAGATCCATAAAGCTCAACAACAATATAAGTTCTATGCAGATCAACATCGTGTCTAAAATCCATCGTATCGAATTGGGGAGAAATTATGGTTACTCCAAAATAATTTTCAAACTTCAAGGCCTTGTGCAAAGTTAGATCATCAAAGGTTTGGTCCATTTACCATCTTGTCCAAGATTAATCCAGTCACCTTTAAGCTCCAATTACCAAGTACCATGAAAATACATCCAGTTTTCCATGTATCCATGTTGGAACCATATCAGATTTCACCATTGAGGGGGGAGAGACCTAGTCCTTCACCACCTATCGAGATTGATGATCTTGAAGAATTTGAAGTCGAGCATGTCCTAGATTCGAGAATATCTGGAGGAAGACTAGAGTACCTTATTCATTGGAAAGGGTATGACATCAGCGATCATACTTGGGAACCTGCAAAAAACCTTCAAAGAGAACCAATCAAGGTTTAAGAATTCCATAAGAGAAATCAAATGAAGCCGAGATTAGGGAACATGACTGCTCCTCATGGAACTCGTCGCTTGAGGGGGAGGTGATGTCATGGACAAAGGAAACCATCCTGAACCTTAGATTCCATGTGAATCTTGTATCTCATGATTGGTTTAGAACTAGGAGAAACCAATGCTTCCATTGCGTCCGAAACATACCAAAACCCTAAGATGGAATGTCTACTTGCCTCATTCGGATATCCAGAGCTCATATTTTGAATTGATGACATCATCGATGACATCATCAATTCGTAACCGCCTTTCATGAACCGCCCTTGAAAACCTATACAAGGAGGGGTTGGCCACATTCATAATTAGTCTTGCCAATACCAGTCTTGGGAGCTCAAGGAGGCATGACCGCCAAGTAAGTACTTTCCAAGTTCCAGTTCCTACTCTTGTCTTGTTCCTTGTCCTAGTCCTGTCTAGTCTTGTATCCTCGATATCTAGTCTTGTCCTCTTGTAATCTCGTAGTACGAGATCTTGTTGAGTTCTTTCTTGTATCTAGTTCATCTCCCAGAAGGGAGTTCTTGTAATCTAAAGATCTTGTTTCATACTTACGATCCCGAGTTGTGGGATCTCTTGTATCATCTCTAGTCGAGTTGTTCATATCTATCAGTCCCAGGTTGTGGGACATCTTGTATCAGTCACGTATTCTTGTATCATTTCCCCTTCGTGGGTGATCTTGTAATCAGAAGTGTATTTCTGGAATCTTGTCTACTGTAGTCAGAGAGCACAATCTAGTGCTCCCCTGGAAAATTGTGCTTAGTACGATCATGGAACACAGGGTTCCTCATAACTGCCAATGCGCTCTTACTATCACTGAAGATGATGGTGGTAGAAGACTCACCAACACCCAAATCAGCCATAAGGCATCTCAGCCACACACACTCAATAGTCACTATTAAAAGTGCTCTATACTCAGCCCACAACTAGAAGTGGCCACAGTAGGCTACTTATTTCTCAACCAAGATATACTTGAGCTACCAAGTATGAAGCAAAAGCCACTAATGGACACACGAGTGTCATAGCAACCAGCCTAATCCTTGTCAGAGAAAGCATGTAATTTTGGCGGTAGTGATCCCCCCTTGGGATAAAACAACCCAAGTATCCGGGTACCACTCAAGTAGCAAAAGATGCACTTAACCGCTTGCCAATGCTTGACACCTGGGCAATGCATAAACCTGCTCATCTATGAGATAGCAAACTGAACATCTAGCCAAGTAATGCATAAGTAAATCAAGAATTCAACAGCTTGGTGATAGAGAACAACATCAAATGCATCTCCAGCATCATGAGGACTCAATCACAAACCTGTCTCCATAGGAGTGGAAATAGGTTTATATTCTTCAAGGCTAAAATTCTACAATAAAATTTCAATATATTTCGTTGAGACGAAGCCATTCCACCATCAACATGTATAAACTCAATGCCCAAATAGTGATACAAATGCCCCAAATTAGACATCTCAAATGAGGCATGCAAACCATCCTTAAAATAAAAAATATGCATCTGAATAGGACCAGTGAGTAGCATGTCATCAATGTACACAAGAATGATCAGAAACACCTCATTAGCACACTTAACATATAGGATGCTTTGAGTTGGACTGTTTTGAAAATGATGTGCAATGAGATAGGCATGTATCTTTTTGTACCAAGAACGTGGTGCTTGATTTAAACCATATAGTGCCTTCTTTAACATGCACACCTAAGTTTTCTTGCCCTTTTCTGCACAAAGCCATAGAGCTGAAAAACATATACTTCTTCATGCAAGTCACCATTCACAAATGATGTTTTAATGTCCAACTCATGGACATTCCAACCATGATGAGCTTCAAGTGCACAGATGCTACTAACAATAGACATTTGACAAGTAGGAGCAAAGGTTCCATAAAAAACCATACCTCTTTCCTATATATAACCCTTTACAACAAAGCCTTATACATGTTAGTTGTTCCATCACGTTTAAACTTCAGCTTGTATACCCCGTTAGTGCGAATGGCCTTCTTGCTAGTAAGCAAGTCACATATAGACCAGGTACCATTTTCCATGATAGCATCATATTCAAATTGCATTGTAGCCATCCAATGTTCTAAATTATGTGCATCAAATAAAACAGGTTTAGTCCCATCATAGAGACTAGAGGTAGCCATAGCATAGCAATCTAATGCAACTAGGAGAGCCTGAGTGAGTACAATATGACAGAAGTGCATCTAATTTTCTATCACACAAAGTCTGCACAAGATAGGCATAGTTTTTGCATCCTCAATATCAGCCCTCTCATCAATAAGTGCATCATGAAAATATACCTCAGAAATGGAATGATCTGCATCATCACATGAAACCTGTAAAGAATGAGAAGTTGTCTCATTAGGACCAAAACGAGACTATCTACCTATAAAAAGAGGCAACAAAGTATCATACATGTCTTTGGAGCTAACAAATGTCTCTTTCATACATGAAAGTAAAGGTTGAATAACATCTTCCACAAAAGCGCTTGCAACCATGCCAAGCCTCATATGGAGTGATAGACTACAATTCTTTAGTGGGACACCTGTTGTGTACATATGCTACACACATGACAACCTCAAGCCAGAAACTATGTGGTAAAGCCTGACTCTTGACCATATGCCTCACCAGCTCCATGAGTGACCTGTTCTTTTGTTTAGCAACTCCATTCTATTGAGGTGTATAAGGCTCTATCCACTGATGTTTTATCCCATGTTCAACTAGAAATGCATTAAAATCTGAAGACATATAGTCCACCCCTCGATCACAATGGAGGGTGCCCATTTTACATGTTGATAGATTTTCAGCCAAAACCAAAACATATTTAAATCACATAAAGACTTAGAACTTTGATTTGAGTGGCTATACCCATGCATGCCTGCAAAAAATCATCAATGAAAGTCTTAGGTAGTTTCCAAAAGAAGGTGTTTGCATCGGACCACAGACATCACTATGTACAAGCTACAATTTTTTAGTAGCCCAAACTGAACCATCATTTTGAAAGGATGAATGCTGCATTTTGCCCAAGATACAACCTTACATACATGTTTACCGGGTGCTTCAAGTTTGGGCAAAGAAGACACCATTTCAAATTCCTGTAGGTGTAGCAAACTAGCAAAATTCAGATGACTAAAGCATGCATGCCAAAGATTTGCATCTAACATAGCTTGAGAATCATGTACTGTACATGTTGAATCATTCATAGATTTTTCATAGTCTATGAGCTTATATAGCCAACCACATAGAATGCCAGAAGAAATAATCATGTCACCATTTGAGAGATCATGAACTCTGCATCTATCATCAACAAATTTCACAACCAAGCCAATCATGGCTAATGCAGAAATTGATAACAAATTTTTCTTGATCCCTAGTACTATTAAAGCAACAAAATGAAAGAACTACCATCAACAATAGTCAAATTGGTCTTACCAACTCCCAGGATAAGATAGGAGGAGTTGTTGGTGCATATGACAGTATTCCCTATAGGAACAGGCTCAAGTGAAGTGAAGAAACTACACTATGAGGTAATATGTTTGGTTGCCCCACTATCAAAATACCAAATATTTGAGTCTGCTATAGACATACACTGTTCAGGAGAAGATGGGTCAGAACCACAAAAAAAAAGTAAACATACATTCTTCATTATACAGAAGATTAGCATACTCTATTTTTGGTGTAAAGGCCTTTACAACAAGCTTTCCAAACTCTTTTTTCGTTGCGTCTTTTGCAACCAATTTTGGACAGTTCTTTATGCCATGGTCATTTCCTTTATAGTACTTAACAAAAGAATTTTTGTTTTTTTGATTCCTTCTCATCCTTGTATTCCTTCTTTGAATGTGCAACATTTGCAGATTTCTACTTACTAGTAGATGAGCTCCATTTTCCTTTACCCTTCACACTAGCCAAGAAATTTTGATTTGCAACAAGCATAATGGACCTATTCTGCTTAGACTGATCTTCTTGTAATGAAACAGAGAGTAACTCCTCAAACGACAAGGAATTTAGATTGAATTTCATCATTAAATAAAGAGTAGGAGCAAAACTCAAATATGAATAAGGAAGAACATTCAAAAGGGTCTACACAATTGAGCTATCTCGTATAACTTCATCAGTAGAAATCAAGTATTCCTTCAAGTCTTTGATCTTTGTTAGAAAATTGTCCATAGAATCAGGTTCATTCATATGCTCACTCTCCAATTGTTTTCAAAGGTAAGCAACATGAGCCACATTCTAGCCTGTTACAATGTGGTAAGTGTATCCCAAGGATCCTTAGCTCTTCTAGAAGAGCGAATGTAAGGAATAACGGCACGTTTGATAGACAAGGCTATCAATGCATGTGCTTGAGCATATCTGCCATCCGAACAAATTTTCTCTACATTAGGTGCAGCAAAAACCATAGCACGAACAGGAATATGAAGAATATCAACATCTTCAACACCATCTGCATCAACTTCAATATGTGTATTTGTAGGTGTAATAGGATGTTTCTCAATACCCTCCACAATGTTCCATAGTCCTTTTGCAAATAATACATGTTGCATCATATAAGCCCACAATGGGTAGTTCGTACCGTCCAACTTATCCACAATAGCCAACAAAAAAAATACATCACTACTTTCAAGCATGGCCATTGACTAAAATACCCTGATGTAGAAAAATGATTCTATGTGAAAAAAGTGAAAATTTTGATTAGAACTACCCTCATGCATTTTGTTAGACCTGTAGAAGAATTCAAGATGCTTATACTAGTGAACAAAAACCTATATATATCTTTGGGAAAAAAAGACGAAATAGCCTACACAAGCATTGCGATATTGTGTTCGGAGGCCAAAACGAGCTCAGATCGCAAGTTTAGCCAAATTTCGTGTGATTCTAAGACTATGATTGGAGAGGTGTTGATGAAACCCTAGAGGAAGCGATGACTTGCTCTAATAGGAATTGTTGGAGCTAGACATTTGTGGATGCATACGAATAGCACAGGAAGAAGAAGAAGCTTGGAGCACAACACACAATACTGAATGTATTACCACTAGAATGTTCAAAGATAAGTAACCCATTAGGGATATAGGCATACGTACAAGCTAGGGGACAAAAACCTCAGAAAGAGGGAGAAAAGTGGCTCCGCAGTCCTAGTGTGTTCCCATACATCACTACCTGAATATATCAACAATACCTAAAACCTTTAACAGAATATGTTCTCATCTGACCATTCACATCTTAATGTATGATTTGCAACTTTGGCCATGATATATCCCTGCTAATTGAAAGGAAGTTTATGAAGCTTGCCTTCAAGACATCCGTCACATGATTCTACATCATCTGGTAAACCAAAAGTAGGGCAACTCTCTACCATACCTTGATCTTTGATATGCTTGTGAGGTGTGTAACTGATACGACCAAATCTAGCATGCCATAACTTCATGTTCTGTAGAAAAGTCTTCTCATTAGGTGAGAGGACCTGACATGTATCTTTCTTAAAAACAACTTTATAACCATTTGATAAGAAAGTAGAGAGGGAGAGAAGATTCCTCTTCATGTTTGGAACATAAAGAACATTGAAAATTTTGAAAATTCTGAAAATTCCACATGCTCTTGACTTAAAGGTTCACTTCTCTAACACCAAGAGCATCTAAATCATTACCATTTGCAATGGTCACTCTTCTACTTGAAGAGTTAGAAAGGGAAGAAAATACCTTTCTACAACCTATCATATGCATAGTAGCTCTAGAATAATAAAACCAAGGATTATCTAAGATTGCATTTAATGCTGCCTGATCAAAAGCTACTTCTTTAGTAGTAACACATGCATATGGATCTATGTTTGGAGATTTAGGTTTTGAATTATCCTCAATACTATTAGCTGATGCTTTATTCTTCTCATTAGAAATCCTTGCTCTGCATTCTGCTGTGAAATGACGTGGTTTCTTATAGTAATGACATACTCCTCTCTTTGAACTGGATGCAGTTGAAGACTTTTCTTTGGGTATAGAGGAAGCATTAGGGGTAGAACTGGAAGAATTCACATTAGAAAACTTACTATCCTTCTTGGATTGTTGACTCTTCTACTCCTTCTTTGTCACCTTCTTATTCTTTCCC
Organism: Ceratopteris richardii; assembly: GCA_020310875.1. Taxonomy (NCBI): domain Eukaryota; kingdom Viridiplantae; phylum Streptophyta; class Polypodiopsida; order Polypodiales; family Pteridaceae; genus Ceratopteris; species Ceratopteris richardii. Next base: position 154,393,738 of record CM035422.1, read on the forward strand.
TTTAATGATGATAACATGGCTTCATTATTCTCTTCTATACCCTTTTCTTGATCTTCATCTTTGTTGAAGCTCAAGGTCAAGGACAAAGCATGGAAGCGCATCAAGGAAGTGGACACACAAGAAGAAGGAGCAAGTAGGGAGCTCCAAGAAGCACCTGTCAAATTTTCAGAAGAAATCTCTACAAAAATAGTGATTTTTATCACTAAAAACCATTGTAAATACCATTTTCCATTTTTGTAACTCCATTTTGTTCAAGCCGAGGAGTCCTCGAGCTTGAGGAGTATTAGAACTACCATCCTACCAAGTTTCATAATTTTTAGACCCCGTTTGAGCCCCCAAATAAGCCCTAGAACCTATTTTTAGCTAGGCCGGACACTAGGTCTGGACAGGGCCAAAACCACTCAAAAACTATAAAAAGGGCTGGAGAGCTCATTTTTGAGCTAGCTTGTTGTAGAATTTCAGCTTTGTAATAGAGCTCTTGTGTAATCAAAGATCTTCCATTGTTCCACTCCTTGCTCTTACTTTGGGCGCGTGTGTGTGTATGTGTATGCATGCTTGTGTGCTTTCACTCACGCACTTGTGCCATCACTTGCTCACGGTCTTCATACCGGTCCTCACGTCTCCACGGATTGACATCTATGAGGTGTATCTCCTCACGTTGGTACTCACCATTGTGCTAGAGTGACACCAAATTTGGCGCAGTTGCCGGGGAGAGAGCTTGGAGGACGAGCGTGTGACGGTAAGACGTAGAGTAGCGACGTTGGAAGGTAAAAAATCACCATTTTCAGTTCAGTTTCTGAGATTTTTCTTCTTCTTCATCTTCATCTTCATCATCATCTTCTTCCCTCTTCGTATTCTCTGATTTTTTCCATTTTCGTCACTACATTCACTCGTTTTTTACTCGTGGCTGTGAGGAACAAGCTTAGGAGGAGCTGAGAACCAAAAACGCTAAAGAAAAACACTGAAAAACTCTCAAAAACACCAGAATCTGAGCGGTGGTATCGCGGCGTGAGAGGAACAGCGCCTGGTATCGCGAGCGTTGTATCGTGACTTTGGAGAGTGACTTTGCATCTACATGCTGATAGAAGTGACAAGGAGGACACAAGGTACACAAATCTGCAAAAATTTTTGAATTTGGGTGTCAAAATCTCCAAGTATCGTGTCCGGTTGAGTTGTGGTATCGCGATACCAGAACTCCCATGTATCGCGATACTTGTAGAGGTATCGTATCGTGCATGCCCACTTGAGGTATCGCGATACCATTCTGGTATCGTATCGTCAAGTGTTAGTATCGCGATCGCGGTCGCCCCGGTGGTATCGTATCGTGGTCCACCTGGTATCGTATCGCCAGCCAAGTTGGTATCGTATCGCCAAGTTGGTATCGTATCGTCGAGTCGGTATCGTATCGTCCGGTGCTTTAGTATCGTATCGTGTAAAGATCCAGTATCGTATCGTCTGATTTTTGGTATCGTATCGTCTACTGAGTGGTATCGTATCGTCTCGAGAATTCACTAGTATTGTATCGTGGGCCAACCACGTATCGTATCGCGATACCATTCTGGTATCGTATCGTCAAGTGTTGGTATCGCGATCGCAGTTGCCTCAGTGGTATCATATCGCGACGGTCACAATATCATATCGTTGACCAAGTGGTATTGTATCGTGAGGTTGGTATCGTATCGTGCAAATTAGAGATATCGTATCGTGACCACTTTTAGTATCGTATCGTCTAAGAGAGCAGTATCGTATCGTGAGGTTGGTATCACGATCGCAGTTATCCTAGTGGTATCGTATCGTCTAAGTGGTATCGTCTGAAGGGGTATCGTGTAAGACAAAGGTATCGTATCGTGGAAAATCTGGTATCGTATCGCCTGTTCTGAGTTCCCAGAGAGATCCTGTTTCCCTATTTTAAACCCCAGAACCCTGAACTGGCATAACTTTCTCATACGAAATCCGTTTGCTGTGATCTTGGTTTTGTTGGAAAGCTTGTGGGGAGTACAACCAAAACATCGACTGGTTATGGTAAAAATAATACCAGGATTATTAAATAGGGTATTTGGAAGTAGACCCTCAGGAAAAGTGGAAAACCAAGGTGTTCTAAAGGATTTTGAGCAATAGAAGAGAACTTTGGGACTAGAAGCCAAGGCTTATGAACCTGAGATCTGGCAGACACTTAGGCAAGGATAGACAAAGCATTAGGTCATCTGAGGCTAGTGTCAACCATACAGCCAAGTCTTGGGCTCAACAGCTTAGTGGTTATCCTTACACACGAAGTTCAGAAGCGAGTGACTCAGAAATGTCTTTTAGCATGGAAAGACCCACACGTGGCTCAGGCACTGCCTATTTACAGACACCAGAAGGTCCCTATAAGACCCAATTGGAGTATATCAGGACCAACCAATTAGGTGCTCGCATCTATAAGGATGGTCTAAGACGATCAGTGGTTCAACTCAAGAATACTGACCAACCCTTTGGACTTGAACACCCAGTGGTCAAGTTTGAAGAGGGTGCTTACATTGATAAGGAAGGAACCATGTATGTGGTTACCAACTTACCAGATAGAACAGATGAGTTTGGAAATATCATTCCTGAGAATGAGATAGGAGACCTAGAGCAAGGAGACCTAGGAGGAGAACCCAAGACCCCTAGAGGTAAGTCAGTCTTAACCAGAGTGCTCACTCTAGAATGGATTCCTCAAGATAATAAAAGCATAGAACTATTCGTGAATAGAGAAACGGAGGAAGCCTTTTGGAGATTTAGGCTAGATCAACCCAGCCCAGTAGTCACCATCTATGAATTCAAGGATCCAGAGACACCAGGGAAAGTTGTCTATCTAGATCACACATCTCAAAAATTATTCTTAGTATCAGATCATGACAGACATGCTTACACTTGGCAAGGTGAATCAATTTTCCCTCCACCAAGATCTAATGTTTCCCAGGGCCTCCAAGGAGCCGGATCATCCAAGGGTCATGAAACCCACAGGGAAAGAACTAGAGAGAGACCGGAGGTAAGCTTTGCAGACACCATGGGCAGAGACAGATCAGGATATGGAATGGAAAGACCTGAAAGGGAGAGACATAGAGCTCATAGGCACCAAAGAGATGAACATGATTTTCCATTGCCTAGACCACGAGAGCACTCAAGAACACTTAGACCCTCTCAAGTGGTTAAGACAATGAAGAACTACTTTGATGGATTTGGAGATCCTTATGATCATGTGGCGGAGTTCAAACAAGTGCTAAGAGCTGAACAGGTTGAAGACTTATTCACCCAGTTCGAGGCATTTGGTTTGACTCTTAAGGGTACTGCCTTAGCTTGGTTTCAACCTCTAAACAGTCGCAACTATAGAGAGATAGGTCAGCTTCTAGAAGAATTCATTGTAGAATTTTCCAAGAGTGGTATCAGGCATAACACATCATCCTTGATCCACAACTTCAAGCAGACACCCCAAGAAACAGTGCGACTTGCAGGAAGAAGATTTAGGCAGTACTTGGAAAGATGCCCTATACCAGAATTACCCACATCAGCTAAACAGGTGGCACTGTTTTTAGATGGCCTATTGAGGACAAAATTAAGGTCATATGTATACTTGAAAGAGCCTAGATCCATAGAAGAGTGTATACGGATATGCATTGACATAGAAGACAACTTGGGTGAGGAGTTAGGACTATCCAAACTCTATAAGGACTCTGATAGTTCTACAAGTCATACCTCTAGAACCTCCACTGAGATAGATGAGATAGCTAAGCAAGTGGCCAAAAAGCTAGGAGTTCAAAATAGACAAATGCCAAGGGTCACTTCAGTGAAGCGATGTTATACATGTGGAGGAGATCACATGGCTAATGTTTGCCCGTTGACGACTCAACCCCAAGGAAACCCTAATGCTCTATATTGCACCATTGAGAGGAAATATACAAATCATGCGGCCCAAGATTGTCCCTATAACAGGCAGGCGGTTAGACAAAACTATCAGCAACCTTACCAGCAGGGTAGGTATCAGAATCAGTACCAACAGCCATATTATAGGCCACAACAATATCAACCTCAATACCAGCAGCAATATCAGGCACCATATAGGCCACAACCAGTCCTAGGAAACCAACCGCCAGCTCCTGCCAATGTGATCCCAGTTAAATATACGATGGCGGAGGAGAGCCCTAATAGAGCATTGGTGCCACTAACCCCATTGGTCTCAGGAAATGATTCTCACGCTCATGGTTCAGACTACTTCCATGAAGATAGTCCACATGCTTATTATATAGAGTCACCTGAGCAAAGTGAGACTTCTCATTGTCAATATGAGACACCACCTATGGAACAAAATTGGGAGCCAGAATACTCCAATGTCATGTATACAAATCCAACTACAAGGCCCCAATTGAGACAAGTAAGACCACAAGCCCCTAGAGGACCATGCTTTAGATGCCAGGGCGACCATTTCATTCGTGAATGTCCCCACCAACTAGCTCTGGGACAAGGGCAAAACATCACAATACAAGGCTTTTGTCCTGAGTGTGGCAAGGAACATCTTCCTAGAGAGTGTCCGAAAAACCCCTCTAGTGCACCCAAGGTCACACCCATCAACGTGGTAGGCTTAGTGGCAGATTCAAGTTCAAGTAGCAGTAATGTGGCTCCTGTACAAGCAATTACTAGGGCACAGGCTGCACAACAAGCCAAACCATTTGAGCAATCGGAGTCAAGTCAGGCAGGAGAACCTAGTAAGAGGAAACCAAGAACATGGAAGGATACCAGAGAGAAGGCTAATCGCAAGTGGAACAAAAAGCTATCCGAGCTAGAAGAAAGCCTAAGGGATACCAAAACAAAAATAGAAGACATTGCATCTCAAAGCCCCTCGCATGCCGAAGCTCCATCCACTCCACCTCATTCCACCCCACCACCCATTGTAAATAACCCACAACCAGGGTCTGTTCTTGCAGATCCAACCCCAGAAGGCTTGGACATGATGTTCAAGGCCTACCAGGCTCGTCTTCAAGAAGGGCCAACAGCGGCAAACCTCGACAAGAGTTACCCTAGAGCAAATTTAGAGATTGAACGGATGAAAATGTGCATGAAAATGGTAGAACAAGCTCAAGCTATACTTGAGACTAGTCAAAAGTTCAATCAGACAAACTCTATCAAATCCGATTTGCATTTCCAAGGCTTACTAGAAAAATTAGAGCAGTTGGTAAACAAACCACAAGTTTCTTTACCTCCACAGGCTCAACCAATTATGGGAAGAGGAAGCTCACCACCAATGGGAGCTTATGTACCTAATTCCACGGATGCTGGAATACCTCCTTCAATTCAACAGTACTCTCAAGAGTTCTTGCGGGAAATACAGGAAGAGAAATGGGCCAAGGAGAAGGGTAATTCCCCTCCTATTCCTGAGATTGATGATCTTCATGACCAATTTCCCCAAGACATTCCGTCTATCTATGGAGACCAAGCAGAGCAACAAGAAGATGAAAGATTAGATTTTGAATCGAATTCTTTACAAGAGTTGCCTCATTTCATAGGCCCATGGGAATCTGAATCTATCCAGATCAGAGCTCCCACAATATTGGTAAGAAATGAAGACTCAGTGATTCCAAGAAACACTGATGTTGTGAAGAACACTAAGGTTCAATGTCATCTCACTGTGGAAGAGCTGCTCAAAGCAAAACCTGAGCTCTGGAATCATGTGAAGGATTAGGTTCCAGAACTTGAATCCAATATGCCAAAAGTAGGCTCTAAGCAAAAAGTTCCAGAGATACCTCTCGACAAGATAGGAGACATGAGCGAAGGTGAAGAAGGTAACACTTATCTTCCGGTCACCTATCAAGGTTACACAACCAAAGCAATCGTAGATTCAGGTGCTGGTGTTGCTATTGCGACCACCTCCTTGTGGAAGCGATGGGGCAAACCCACATTAAGACCAACAAGAATGAAGCTTCAAATGGCAGATGGTCATTTTGAAAGACCTCCAGGATTGCTTGAAGGGATAACTCTAACCACTTGTGGTGTAGAGTTTGAACATACATTTGCTATATGTGACTTTGAAAAAAATAATGTCTACGAGATGATCCTAGGAAGACCGTTCCTACGACAACTGCAAATAGTACAGGATTGGGGAACCAACTCCTTGTACTTACAGCACTTAGGGGTCACCACCAAGGTCAATCTGAAGGATTACACCTTCAGAGATGTCCCACCCCTACAGTGGAATCCTATCCACAAAGCGAAAGAAGATTCTATCTTCGTGCATTCTGGAAGTTCACCTGATCCATCATGGCTGCATGAAGATACTCACTTGTGGATGTGCAAGGTCGCAGAGGAAGAGGAAAAGCGCCTAAAAGCGAGAGAAGAAGGAACTCCCCCAGGAGATAGACCAATAAAAGACCCAGCCTATACACCGATGATATTTCCAGATGAGGAATTTGAGCCTCATGGTTGGGCAGAAATCTTAGCTACCATGGACATAGTAGTTAATGAAGAACAATGGACACCTCACTGTGATGAGGAGGGTTATGATATTTCAGTGTTCATGTGTCAGCCCCTGTTGGAAGAGTGTGATCCTAGTGAGTTCATAGAAGAAGAAGAGAATGACGATGATCTAGAATCCATTGTGATGGATACTTACTTTGACTCAGAGGAACACTATTTAGAAGACATAGGAGTGTTAACCCAAAAAGAAGAAGAACCCCTCACAAGTATTAAAACGATAAATTCAAAGGAAGGAAGTGAAGGTAGTAAAAAGAAAATGAAAAGAAAAGTAGTGAAACAAGAAGAGGAAGAATCATTGTTTGAAGTACCAAAAAATTTCAAGAAATATGAAGTGGAAGACCAAAAAATTTTGGTACAGATGCCTAAGAGAGAGGCCATTATAGGAGAAGCATATGACAATAAAGAAAAGACCAAAAAAATTGTAGTGACCATTGAAGGGAACGAAGAACGATGTACGTACATAGGAGATGACCTAAGTGCAAAAGAAGAAGCAGAGCTTGTAGCTCTATTAAGGGAATATAGGGATGTGTTCGCATGGCACTATAGAGACTTGAAAGGAGTAGATCCAAAGATTTGCTCTCATACGATTCCGATGACCGCTGATGCCAAGCCCACCAAACAAAAGCCCTACACATATAATGACAATTATGCAGCCAAAATAAAGGAGGAAATTGACAGGCTGATTGAAGCTGGATTCATATATGAGATTGAGCACACGGAATGGGTGTCCCCCATTGTGGTGGTGCCCAAGAAGAATGGAAAGTTGCGAGTGTGTATTAACCTTAAAAAAGTTAATGCCGCTACGATCAGAGATAGTTATCCACTTCCAATCACCGAACATCTATTGGAGCGTGTTGCAGGCAAGGAAGTTTATAGCTTCCTTGATGGATTTTCAGGTTACAACCAAGTAGCCATTGCCCCCGAAGATCAACACAAAACGGCCTTTGCCACAGAATGGGGAATCTTTGCATTTCGGGTGATGCCATTTGGGCTCACCAATGCACCTGCAACATTCCAAAGGCTCATGTGTCATGTCTTCAAAGAGTTCTTGCGGAAGAGCTTAGAAGTATATGTGGATGATTTATGTGCGCATTCCCAACAAAGAAGTTACCACATCCCTGAGCTCAGACAAATCTTCAACAAGTGTAGAGATTATCGAGTGTGTCTGAACCCAGAGAAGTGTGTGTTCATGGTACGACAAGGTAAAATCTTAGGTCACATTGTTTCTAAGAATGGAATTTCAACAGATGAGGACAAAGTAAGAGCAATAGCAGAGCTACCCAGGCCAAGGAATGTTAAAGAGGTACAAGCCTTTATGGGCCATTGTGGATATTACCGTAGGTTTATCCACATGTTTGCCATCATAGCTAAACCTCTTTATGGGCTGTTAACAAATTTTGAGTGGAACGAGAAATGCGAGAATTCCTTCAACGAGCTGAAAAGACGTTTGTGCACAGCACCAATATTGACTACTCCGGATTGGAGCAAACCCTTTCATGTCCATGTAGATGCCTCCAATCATGCAATAGGATGTGTGCTAGCGCAACCCACAGGTGAAGGAAACCTAGATTTGCCGATAGCACATGCTAGTAGGCAATTAAATGCAGCTGAACGAAATTATACCACAACGGAAAGAGAAGGCTTAGCCATGGTATATGCTGTGAAAAAGTTTAGACACTATCTATTGGCCAATAAGTTCAAGTTTTTCACTGATCATCAAGCTTTACTATATTTGGTCAATAAACCTTGCAATACAGGCCGCTTAGTAAGATGGTTCCTCTTACTAATGGAATACGACTTTGAAGTTGTTGTCAGGAAAGGTAGAACCCATCTTAGGGTAGACCATCTTTCTCGCATCACTTCAGGAGAGCCACCGCACGGAGTGTCTGATGAATTGCCCGATGCTTATCTGTTCAATTTAGAAGTTGTTCCTAAATGGGCAAATAAGTTGGTACCAGTCTTAACCTTTGGGCCTGCAAATAAAAATGTGAAGACAAGCAAAGAAGAAATTGTAAAATCACAAAAGTATCAAATATTGGTCGGAAGTATGTACAAGCAAGATACCGAGGGCGTATTAGCTTGTTGTGTCAAGGATGATGAACATACTAGTTGATTGCAACAAGCCCATGAGGGACTGCTAGGAAATCATTACTCTAAACAACGAACATTGCAGAATCTAAAACGTTTAGGAGTGTATTGGCCTAGCATGGACAAAGAAATACAGGAGTGGATCCAGAATTGTCCAGTGTGCCAGAAGAGACCCCCAGTGGAGCATGCCACTCTTTATCACGTGTCATTAATCCCCGATTGGAGTGCTCCATTGGTCGAGTTCATGAGATCAGGAACATTACCCAATCAGGCTAGTCTTTCAAGAAAACGGAGTATGGAGCAAGAGGCTCAAGACTATGCCTTAGTAGGAGACAACCTATATCGAAGAGGCAAGGATGGATTCCTAAGACTGTGCGTTCATGAATCAGACTATTTGAAAGTCTTAGAAGCTGCACACAGCGGTGTTGCCGGTGGACACTTTGGGCCTGACAGAGTAATTAAGACCATTCTATTCTCAGGACTTTGGTGGCCCACTCTTCATATGGATGCACATACTTATGTGAAGAAATGTGACATATGCCAACGTGCCCAATATCCGATAAGAAAAGACGAGATGCCTTTAAGGCCAATGATGGGAGGACGTGCATTTTCGAAGTGGGGCATAGACTTTGTAGGTCCCATCAACCCCCCAGCTAGAAACTCCCATGCAGAATACATTATTGTAGCCACAGATTACCTTACAAAGTGGGTGGAAGTAAAGGCCACGACAAAGAATGATGCTCAAACGACGGCTAAGTTCTTATTCGAAAATGTGTTCACTAGATATGGGTTATCAATAGAGTTGGTTAGTGATAGAGGTACGCACTTCTTGAATGAGGTCATTGAACATCTCCTTCAAGAATTCATGGTGATACACAAGAAGTCTGCCCCCTATCACCCACAAGCTAACGGACAAGCCGAGAGCACGAATAAGATCCTATGTAACGTATTGACGAAACTTGTAAATAATAAACGCTCTGATTGGGACAAACAACTTCATCATGCTGTTTGGGCATACCGAGTTGCCTACAAAACGGTACTTAATGCTACCCCATTTCAGATGGTCTTTGGACAGAATGTCGTGCTACCATTGGACTTCCTAATCCCATCCTTGAAAGTAGCACAAGAGCATGAGTGGAATGGACATGAGTGGTCTTCCAGGATCTTTGATCTAGAACGTTTAGGTGAGACGAGGCTACGAGCAGCAGCAGGAATCTATGCTGCAAAGAAACGGCAAAAGGCATACTTTGATGCCCATGTGAACGACAAAGGGTTGAAAGAGGGAGATCTGGTGCTGGTTTATACGCTAAAGCAACATGCCCGCAAATTGGAGAAACGAGGATATGGACCCATGATCATTAATAGACTCTCCACTAGCGGCGCAGTTCAATTGGCTACTTTAGAAGGTGATATCCTACCAAACTATATTAGTGGATGCCGAGTCAAGTTATATCAAGAACCTCTTACAGAGGAAATGCTCATGAGACTCAACACTGCTAAGAAGCGAAAAGAAGAGGAGTTAAGGGTTAGAGAAGAAGCACAAGCAGAGGCGAGAGAGCGCATCAGAAGAAATAAGTTACGGCGGCTAGGCCTAGATGTCAACACAAAAGCTCCAAAATATCACATGGACATGTGCCAAAAATCGGGCATAACTACTTCTCAAATAATTGATCGACGGCCCTTTGTGACTATAGAGGTAGGACAAGGAAAGAGTGTAAAGACTGTGAGAGCATTAGTGGATTCAGGTGCAGCAAGTAGTGCAGTTCGACTTTCATACTGCCAAGACCTGCAACTGGACATCAAGCCCATAGAAGCCTATCTCATAGGATTAGGAGGCGTGGAAACACCCTGTTGGGCGATGTAGAACTTCCCATCTACCTTCAAGATGTTCCAATAAAAGTCAAAATGCTAGTGTGTCATGATGAGGACCTCACAGAGCCACTTGTCTTGGGTCAAGATTGGATTTACGATCATGCTGTCAACTTGAACCTAAGAAGTCAACTTCTTCAAGTTTGGGTATATAATCAATGCATTACATTAGAATTGGAGAATCGCATGCCCACTGACACTGACACCACACACTCTCTTTATTCCTCTAAGGCTAATCTTCTCGAACAAGATGTTGTAGATGTCAAAAGCTCTATGATCCAGACGGACGTAATCACGAAAGGACAGTCGCAAAGGCAAGATGAACCTTCTTCTTTTTTTTCAAAGAGTAAAGCATCCACAGTAGTTCAACCTCAGAAGCAAGCAAAACAGTGCAAGACAGCCAGTCCATCAAATAGACAAAGAGCCTTCAAGAGGAAAGAAGTGTTGGGCATGACACAGATCTGGGTAAAGAAAGGAGTACAACCATCGATGTTGCCTCAAAGACTCCCACCCAACCAGATCGACCATGACAACAGAAGGACCAAGCACCTACGACAGGCTCAAGCACGAAGAATCCAACAAATTTGGGTACCGAAGCTATCAATGAAGGCCGACCACAATCAGGTACAAATTTGGGTGCCTAAAAAATTAGCTACTGCTCAACAAGGGCGATTACAGATGTGGGTACCCAAGAAGCTCTTACACGTACAAAGGCCTATGCTCCCCACCATGCAAAAGGCCTCAACAAAGAAGCCAAGGAAAGCAAAGGGTAAGAACAGATTGCAAAGACCAGAAGAAGATAAACTCAACCCTTCTGCAAAAGAAAGCAGGCAATCATCAAGGATATGGGTTTGGAAGCCAAAAGCACCAACAACATCCACAGAACCAAAAGGCCAACCACACGGGATACCAAAGTTTGGAAAGCATCCAAAGATTAAGTGGCCTGAGGTGATCTCTACAGCACCAAACTCTATTCCAAAATGGGTTCCAATCTGGAGGATTACATCATTTCGAGATCCAATAGACACCTCCAATCAAAGAATTCATCAAGTATACAAGTAACATCAAAAGCCTCGACCAGCAGCAACCATGTGCCTTTGGCATAACCCAATCGTTTGCACCATTCTGGTCATGCATTTCCAAAGTATGCATCAATATAGGGCCACCTTACATGGCCGTGCATAGACACAATGGAGAAATCCCAGGCACATGAGACACAATTTTCACATGCAAAATATGTTATTGATACTAACCTCTTTCTTCTTGTTTGATGCCATCGTGTGCAAAAAAAAAAAAAAAAAAAAAGGGGCAAAGAAGAGGACTGTGCTTGAAAATGCTCATCAGCAAACTTTCAGCAAGGACATCCATCAACAAAAAAGACAAGACGAGGGTCAAACACCATGCTGGAACTACAACCCGAAGAGATGAAGATCAACGGACCCTTCACCATGGTAAGCCGTGTATGGTTCAACAACACTATAACCATGATCGATTAGGAAACCTCTTCGTCAGCATACCCTTGAGCACTTAGCTCAAGACCCAATCTCTTGCACCATACTTCTTGCCATGCATTTTCCAAGTACTCATATGTAGGGCCACATTACAAGGCCATGCACAAGGCACATATTTCGTTCCACCCATGCACTAATGCACTTACCCACCATTCATTATGGGTTACAAGTACTTGGCATGAAAACTATGAAAAGCCATCTTGGGGAGAACCAGACGACATCAAGATGACAACAACAAGAGCAAGGAATCCATCCACCACCGAGAGTTGCTCACAATCAACATTGACCACCTCCTTTGAGCAGCTAGCAGTTTTGGAAAACTCACAAATGCACCATCCAGATGGAATACAAGGCAGAAGTACGTACAAAGCGACTACAAATTGCAAGAGATAATAGTGGCAAAGTGAAGAACCAGACAAATGACCAGGATACATTGGGAAGAGAGATCGCCCCTGTTGGACGCAAAGGACGCTACCTCTCAACGTACTACATGGAACGACCACTACAACAAGGGTCTGTCAGGGATGACAGACTCAAGAGGGGGGGGAGTGTTGAAGCTCAAGGTCAAGGACAAAGCATGGAAGCGCATCAAGGAAGTGGACACACAAGAAGAAGGAGCAAGTAGGGAGCTCCAAGAAGCACCTGTCAAATTTTCAGAAGAAATCCCTACAAAAATAGTGATTTTTATCACTAAAAACCATTGTAAATACCATTTTCCATTTTTGTAACTCCATTTTGTTCAAGCCGAGGAGTCCTCGAGCTTGAGGAGTATTAGAACTACCATCCTACCAAGTTTCATAAGTTTTAGACTCCGTTTGAGCCCCCAAATAAGCCCTGGAACCTATTTTTTAACTAGGCCGGACACTAGGTCTGGATAGGGCCAAAACCACTCAAAAACTATAAAAAGGGCTGGAGAGCTCATTTTTTAGCTAGCTTGTTGTAGATTTCAGCTTTGTAATAGAGCTCTTGTGTAATCAAAGATCTTCCATTGTTCCACTCCTTGCTCTTACTTTGGGCGCGTGTGTGTGTATGTGTGTGCATGCTTGTGTGCTTTCACTCACGCACTTGTGCCATCACTTGCTCACGGTCTTCATACCGGTCCTCACGTCTCCACGGATTGACATCTATGAGGTGTATCTCCTCACGTTGGTACTCACCATTGTGCTAGAGTGACAATCTTGAAGTAACAAGAACTGTAGCACTTCAAATGAAATTTCTCTATCTCTTGTAGAGAGAGATAAAGAAGTAACAAAATCATAATATGTAGATGGAAGTGAGTTTAGAAGTATGTCTACCATCTCTTCATTTAAAATGTTGACTCCAACATTGAGTAACTAATCTCATAAATTTTGAGCTTTAAAATATGTGTTTGATCTGATTCACCAACTTTCATCCTTGTGTTGGCTAGTTGTCTCCTTAGATGAGCTTTCCTAGTAGGGTTTTTACTCTGATTGACATTCTGCAACTCCAACTAAGCCTATCAAGAACTTCTGCATGACTTGATTTTGGGTATAATATGCCTCTTGACTTCCATAACAATATATCAAAGTGCTTGTGCATCCCTTGATTCCCATCTGGTTTTCTCTTTTGTAGGAAATAATCTAGTAGTAGAAGGGACTCTTGATGATGAAGTAATTCCTTCTACTTCACTAGCCTCCTATTGAACAGAAATAGGAACACATCTTCTAGAATATGAAGCAACATCTTCTCTGAATTGTCTTGTCCTTGGATAAGTGCCATTGACAATATTCTATAAGTCCTTTGATACTAACACATTCATCATCATAATACTCCACACTGGATAATTAGACATGCCCTTAAGCTTGTCTTCATTCACAAGTCCGTAATCACTCATCTTGTTAAGGGTGTATGTAAACTATGCTCTAATACCCAATGTTGGTATTGTAAGATATGAATACCAAATGTTGGAACTGGTAGTGGGCCACAACAACAATAAATTCACAGGTTTACAGGATCTTTCAATAGATGAACCTTAAGATACACACCTTAATACTCAAAAAGAAGATTGATGAAAGATAGGGAAAGACTAGATAGGATGTCAAGTGTAACGGTAAGCTATGAGGCTAACCTATAGTACTTATATTCCAATGTCAAATTACAATGTGTGAATATGATACAAACTGACAATATTTGAATCTAGGCTGAAATAGGAGATTCAAGAGATTGTGTGCCTAATAGGTATGAATAGTGTGTGTGTGTGTGTGAGAATATGGAGATTATGAATAGTTTAGAACTATTCTACAACAAACCCAAATTCTGATCAACCTAAATCACAAACTAGTGAATGAACAAGTGAAAACATAAATAGAGTTGTTAGTCACAGTAACTCAATAACTGATGCTGATGGTAAGTTGGCACAAACTCCTCTAAATGCCTCCTTATCTAGAGCACACCTCATCCAAGAGTGTAGAAACTCTTCCTATAAGAGGGCCTCAAAGATCTCCTCCTTGCATTGAGTAGATACTCCTTGAGTAGCTTGAGATGATATCTCCTTCAATGATCACGTCCAAGTTCTTCTCCAAGAACTAGAGCTTGTGATGATGATGAAGAATGAGGATCGCTATTCTTTTATAGATTTAGAAGACCTGTAAAAAGCACCATGGATAAAGCTAAATCATTCTTGCCGGCATATGCTATTGAAAAGTATCCAATTGGTAGATTTAGAAATTTTGAAATTGATCACAAGATTTGAATTTTGCTTTTGCTTTTCAAAACATACTCCACATTGCTATGCTTGTCGGGTATAGAACCCAAGCACGCTTGAAGAGAAAAAAGTTCTTTAACCATGTTGCCATGCGACATGTTCTTGAAGGGATGATATGAAGAATTCTTCATAAGTTATGTTAGACCATATGATATTAACTGCAATAGGTTTCTCCAAAGAGGAACTCAATCCACCCTTTTTGAATCTTTGAAAGATTCTTTCACATTTAGAAATGTGGTCTAAGACAAACTTCCTACATCCATATGAATGTAAAGTTGCATCTTTTTCCTTTTCCACACAACCGTTTATTAGAATATCATCAATAAAAGGCATATTCACTTTGGGAATGAAGTCATGTAAAACCACGTTCATAACGTTCATCATGTGTGACACAAAATGTGTTGCTCCTTCAGGTAAGTTACACATACATACTAGACCCAAAGGCATTTCCATGGTGGTAATATCTCTACTTTGGATGGATAATTGAAACTTTTCATATCTCGAGTGGAGGTCTCCCATTGAATAGATGGAGTGCCTAGAAAATGCCTCTCCAAACTCATCTACAATGCGTCTTGTTTCTGCATTCCTAATAGTGACTTTGTTTACAGGTTGTAGATCTTATATGAAGCATAGTTTCCTGTTTTTTTAGGTATCATGAACCATCAATTAGAATATGGTGCTGACAATGGTTCAAGGATTCTCATAGCAATCTTCTCCTTTAACAATCTCATTAGCTGAAGTAAGTGAGGCCTTGGGACTGTCATGGGCTGAAGATTCTATGGAATATGATCATAAGAGCTACAAACTTCAACTTGGAGCATCCTATTTAATGTTGAAGTACAGAAAATGCTTTCCCATCTGAAATAATCATCTTTCTAAATTGATCGTTTTCAAGTTTTGAAAGAAATTCTTCTCCAAAATTTATATATTTCATAGTTTCCTCAATAATTGTATGTCCTATCTTAGATTGATCTCTAAGAATAGGATCCTCAAAAGCTTGTCTAATCATGTCGTAACTTTCTTTGGGCAATGCATGAGCTATGGGTTTAACCTTCTTCTTTGCTGTTCTATATTTAATATATATCTTAACTTCATGTTCTACTAAGAAATTAGCAATCAACTTATATTCCTTAATAGAGATAAGAATGATAATCTTTGATTCTAGTTCTACCTTAAGAGCAGCTCAAGCTCCTCTATCAAAGTTACACTTTTTGCAAGCTCAATTACACTGTTAATATTTTCTTCAAGTGAAATCAATCCTAAGTTTTTGAATTATTTTTCATTTCTTTTTCTAAATTTAATTGTAAGTTTTTCTTTTCTAACGAAGTGTAAACTACATGTAGGGATACAAATTAAACATTTTTCATAGTTATATACATCATCAGGGGAGACACCAATCCATTGTCCACGATTGTCTCGCTCAATAGTGGAATCTAACAAAAATTTTGGTCACAATACTCCCCAAATTCTCTTACAGGTGGTAAATTTTCAAATTCATGATTGTAAGAGTCAACGGGATTTTTTCATAGGTTTTTCCTATTTCTTGAATGATTAGGATAGATTGTCGTTACTTGCAATCCATTCAAAATGTAGAAAAAATTCCTGCATATGCTAACCCATCATTCGGAGCTTTTCTCTCCATCCTTATCTCTACCATAAATGGTTATCCGAGTATCACTTCATATGAGTAGTTATCATGCACAAAGAAATGAAAGTCTACCTAGACACCTCCTAATATAATAAGTACATGAGCACATGCACCTAGCAAAATTCTTGACCCATTGTCAACTACTTCCATTCTCCAACCATGATCTTTGTCAATGGGCCATATGAATTTATCAGAAAATTTCTTTGATATCACATTTATTTTTGAGCCTAAATCAATTAATGCAAGAGCTAAATATGATTCCTTTTCATTGCCAATCCAAATTCCAAATTTTGGGGTTCCTCCTACCTAGAAAGTTGTATCAGATTGCATTTCCCCTTTAGTCATCTCATCATCTGGAAGAATTGATCCAAAAAGTTTTCTGTTTACACTTCCTTTTGCAATATCTCCTTCATTATCATTATCCCTAGTTCTTACCAATGTCTCATTAGAATAAAGACCCTAACTTGTAGTTGAATGAGACCCTTCTTCTAATGGCTCTAATCTAGCTAGTGAAGTACTAACAGATGCATTCGAGATATTTTAATTCTCATAAAAGTTTTTCATCCCTCTGTTGCCCCAATTGATGGCCAAATGAAGAAGCGTTCTAAAATGACATGATTTTGTATCAATTTCAACTATAAGTTGACTATCTTTAGCTTGTTTTAATTATTTACATAAATAAGTAGCATGGTATCAACTATCACACTAGACACATCATTTATTGTGATTTTCTTGATTTCTAATATTTCTTTGAAAAGCTAGTCGGGCAGTTGTATGAGTAGGAGGAGCTTGTTGAGAAACTAGCTAAGGAGGAGGAGTGAATTGTTGCAATATAGGCTACATTGGTGGAGCTACATTTGCTTGTCACAATCCACTACTACTAGCCCTAGGCTCATGCAATCTTACAGAAAAACTTTGTTATTTATATTCACAAGCCCTTTAAAACGATATGCTTGCATGTTCATCACATTCTCCATTTTTCTAGCATAAAATTTCAAGTTGAAATTGTATTGGTGTTTTAGGGTAAATCGCAACATTGGCCATAACCACAGTTGTAGGTGCAAGAATGTTAGCATTAGGGCGAAAAACGGCCAAAAAGGGGCTGTTTGCTAATGAGAGATTAAGGAAATTGACAAATAGCATCTTTCCACGTGTACAAGAATATAACTTTGCTGTCTCTTTAAACCGTATGGAGAATTTCTTTTTTTAATACAATTTTCTCTCAAAGCGCCGCTAAAGTGATGAAGAGTCTCATATTCAGTGTACAATTTTTCGGTTTGATGCAAAAAAAGATACTTTTGCACACTACACAAAGCATATTCTCGAATTTCCAAGAAGGAATTGATTTTTGAAGATACGAAATATTTTTGGGTTCACAAAATGTCATGATCATTCAGCGACAGGGTTTACATCAAATCAAAAGTTTCCACGTGTACAAAGCCTTTTTCTCTATAAATACTGCCAAAATTTGTGAACGTCGATTTCTCGCTTTGAACATTCTTCTTCTCCTAAGTTCAAATGGCTTCTTCTTCTTGTCGTCCTTCCAATTGCGTAACTTCATGTGAGGTTTACAACAGAAGAGAGGATTCTTTGTGGAAACCTCTTTCCGTGAAAGTAAATGACTAGGTAACTATGCTTCCTAGCTGTAGAGGTGCCCATAAAGTCAAGCGTTGTGGTAGAGATTCGAATCTTGAGGTGGCAATTCAATGAGATGATCTCGAAGCTCATTCTGTGGTTATAGCAAAGGATCTTGTTCGTGTTCATTCAGTTTTTTTATGTCTGAAGAAAGAAATTAGCATTCATTAAGGCCTTTATTAAATCTAGAAGGATTTATGGCAAAGAGGGAAACAGGACTACGTGGTCGTAGGAACGGGAAAAGGGTCACCGTTTGCCCATTTTGGGGGGACAGAACTCTATCGAAGGGGAAGAAAAAGGGGAAGCAAATCGTATCTGAGGGACAGCAGTTTTGGAGAGGGCGCACGTTTTTGAGCGAAAAGAGTGTTGAATTTGGATTTCTCTGTTTCTGACATGAGACTCGCAGCATGAAGAGGAGGCAACAGGCGTAACTTTTTCAAGTGATGCTGTGCTAATGAATAGAATGATCTGAGGAGCGTGCGGCCTATCTCTTTCCTGATTGATTTGTGATGCATCTATGAGGAATTGTTGCTTTGCCAAATTCTGTATGATGCTACGCTAAGCGAGGAACATGATTACTGGAACGTCACAGGCGACTATGCTGTTCTTATCACCGATTCTACGATCGCAGGCTTCTTTCTGCTGGTTCTTTGATTCTTAGCCTGTGTCCTTCTGTGCATATGGGAACGATCCATAAAAGAAAATCAGCCCAACCAGTACCCGTTGCAAACTTCTGACATGAACGTTATTGCAGAAGATGGTGCTGATTCCAGAACCGAGAATATTAGCGGTGTCTTTGGGGTCGCAAGTCCTGAGCCTGATCGAAACAAGCTTGTTTTCTTTGAGGGGAGCAGATATGCATTCCATCTAGAGGATCTTCTTAGAGCGGCAGAGGACTCCTTTGTATTTCAGGGAAGGGATATCTACAGTCATGGAGTTTTGTCTGACACAGAGGTTGCTTCTTTGGAGGATGAGTATATGAAGTTCATACGACGTGAAATTCATGTTGAGGGACGAGACTTCTGTGACATGTCAAGTGACTATTAAACCCATTAGAGGAATATTCAATCATAAATATCATGCTTCCATCCAGGTATCTGAGCATTTTTTTATGTTTTTGTGGCTCAGCTTTGTATCTATTACTGATTTGATTTTCATGTTTAGCGTCTTAATTCCATTCTAGTATAAAAACATCTGAGCTTGCTTGGAATATGGTTCTGATGCCATGAGTTCCATTTTTTTTTAGTGTGAATTTAGGTCTGAGTCACTGTTGGTGCATTTGTTAGTTCCTTCTTATAGACTCTCCCTCTCTCTAAAAGATCTCGATTAGCGCAGCTGCTTGCATTCCCCTCAATCTTGAGGGGTGTTTGTGGTTAACCTTTTAGATTAGTCCCATGACCGCAGTTTATGGCAAGCGATCAGTCTTGATGGCTCGCTAGGTGAGGAGAACTGTTTGGAAGCATACCGTTATGGATCTCCGGATCCATTTGTAAAGAAAATCTTAGAGTCTGTAATGTGTAGTCCTCCATAGTATATATTTGCGGTGTCGACTGATGGATACATGCCATTCTGAAATACATTTGTACATAGAACTAAATGGTCTCTCTCTCTCTCTCTCTCTCTCTCTCTCTCTCTCTCTTTCTCTCTCTCTCTCTCTCTTTGTGTCTCTCTATTTACACACATGTCACAATCCTGACAGGATTGTAATTTGTCATAAGAAACATAGACTCTAACATTGGCAGGATAATGTTTTAGAAATATAAGGACTAGGAATTCCGTTCAAATAATTTGAATGATACAAGCATTGTCTAACATGGGCAGGATTATGGTTTAAAAATCTAAGGTCCTGGTATTCGGCTCAATTGATTCGATGATACAAGCTTGGCACGATCAGAGCAACTTGTATGATGAATAGCGAATCTTACTACAAGGAAGCTAAATGGACTTTGGTGTATTTTGAATGAAAATTGATGTTATAAGAAACATGAAGTCTTCAGATTTATATTTTATATCTTTATCATGAATGGAATAATAAAAAATACTAAAAACCAAATGTATACCTTATACAAGTATCTTAAAGATAGACATTAGCTCATGGCCCATCTGAACTCGTGATATCTAAATTCAGGAGTTGATGCTTTGTTAAGTGAGCATAGCAAATTCATACGCCATGAGAACTTTCGGTTTAAGTCATTGAGTAAAGCAAATGAATTATTGTTCTCTCCAATAAAAATTTTCATAGCCTAACCGTTCAAGTTTTAAGCCTTGATTCAAGTTTAAGTAATCAACCTCGGATAACAATTTGTACCCTCCTTTTTCACGAACATCGACGACATACCTGGTGAACCCGACGTGAAAGGAGGGGGTGAGTGAGTTATAGAGCCACAAAGATTAGCATAATCAAAATGGAAGATATCCTAGCTCAATTCCTACGCTTTCAAGAAGAAGATAGGCGTCAAAAAGCCATCCAATCACTTCATGAACGTCTAGTCAATCGGTGTGGCTTTTTCAATGGAAAGAATGTCTCAAAGTTCTGCAAAGAATATGAACTCGAGGCCAAATACCTAGGTGTCGGATTAAGTCCGATGACGGAAAAAGAATTATGTGAAAACTTTATCTACGTGTCGGGATACAACATGCGAGACCAAATAATGCGAATAAATCAAAGGACATGGTCCCAATACAAAGCGACACTCCTCAAGCAGTTTATGCTAGAGGATTTTGATAAAGTAACTCGTAGATCTTTCCTGAGGTGGGTTCATATGCCCAAAGACCAACCAATTCTCGAGATCAAAGAAGAGTTTGAGCGACAATATGATGATCTTTCTGAGCAGGATAAGAGGTGCATAAGTCATGAAAGGGTTTCGTTGTTTCTTCGAACAATCGATGTTAATGCCCGAGAAGAACTAATTCCGCTTCTACAAGATATAGACTCGGACTCGGGGCTCATAGAGGATTGGATGCTCGTCCATGAAGCTGTGATGAAATACGTAAAGAAACAACAAACAATTGAGAAATTTCTAAATGATTGGAGAACATATCTTCAAACACATGAAAATTATAACCATGTTCCAAGCATTTTACCAATCGTGGATAATGTTCAAGTCCATGAGGTTGTAGAGACCCCATTTGGGCATGAAGTAGATATGCATGGGCTTGATATCCATAGTGATGATGGGAAATATGAAGAAACTTCTAAAAGTGCGATCGATATAACCTCAAAGGTTACAAGGTACCAAGAGCCCCTAGACTTCTTTACGATGATTACATCTTTAGGTGCCATAAGTGGACAAAGCCCGAAGATGGGAGGATCAAAGGAGCAAGTGGAAGCTAATCAAAATCAAACCAAACTAAACCAACATCAAACCAAACAAAGAACAAACATAAAACAAAATAAAAATCAACAAAACTCAACAAGAAATCAAGATGAAGCTTCCCCTACTCCGATAAACTTCTCACATCAAATAAAGGATAATCAAACAAATCAAGAAACATCTCAAGATGCAAACAAAGAGATAAAGATATCTAGAAGGCTCATAGGTGACCGAATGGGAATAAAAAATAAGATACAAATAGAGAACCCAATAAATATATCTGAAGATCGAGCTCGAGATGCATCCTTACGTGATGATATCGGGCAAGATGTGGAGAATGATTGGATGTCACTTGATGGTGATGAACCCCTTCTGACACAAGATTCCGATAGAACCTCTAATCTACTGATTGAATTACATGAAGAAACTCCCATGGAACATGATGTTGAATTGAAGGTCCTGTCAACAAAAGATCCGGTGGGTAAGAAAATGGATATGCAGAAACCCACTTTATATATGCATACAGAGGTTCAAGAAAATGAACCTACTTATCTCAAGGAGGACATGCCAATAATGAGTTCTTCAGAGATTGAGATGTATGCTGACAGAGAACATGATGCTATACTTAAGGACACTATAGTTGGAGATCAAGATCATGATATGTCTTTGATGGAAGCCACATTGGATGTATGTTCAAAGATGCAAGAGAATGATCTTACTCATAGGAAAAATGATAAGTTATTGGATGGAGTTCAAAACAATGATATGTATGTGAATGATGTCACACTCCATAAAGAAAGAGATATGAATGATCATGAGAAGGATGAGAAAATACCATTGATCATTCCTCTAAGCACTGATATATATGTCAAAACTAATCGGGTTGAGTTGAGTTCACATGCTGAAGAAATCGAGCATAAAGTGGTAGATGAAATGTTTATTGTGATGTATGATAAATTTGATGTGTGTATAGCATTGAAGGATATCCAATGTAAAACTATTGAGTCAAACGATTGCAATGATGAAGCTCAAGTTGATTTGGGTGTATATGTCAAGATTCTCGTACATGATGAGATACTTGAGCAAGAATCAATAATTGAAGAAGGTGGAATAAGTACATCCTCTGAAGAGAACGAGAAAGAATTGATGGAGATGGATGTAGAATCCTATGATGGCATTTTGGATAAAGAAGTTGAAGATCAAGATTTTGTTGATTATGAGGATATGGATTCTCTTCATGTTGGAGGAGAGATGATTTGGGATCATACCAATGATGAAGAATTCTTGGAAAGACTAGAGAAAGAAGCAGATACCATAATTGCTGGGGGTCAAGTAGAAAGGAATCATGATAGATTGGAAGACAAAAATGATTATGTATTATCATCCGAGCATGATGTTCACTTCTACTTGATGAGGGAATCCAATGAATCTACTCGAAACTCTCGTTCCAATGAAGAGACAGGTTTAATTCAAGATGATACAAGTAGAGAAATTTCCCCAAATGATTTCAAATGTGAAATGGATGAAAATGTATCCTTAAAGGAACTTTTTGAAGATGGCTTAAGCTCATTAAAAATGAAAACTCTATATTTTTGTGCTCTTGATTTGTCTAGAGTAATCCCATATTATGCAAGCGAGAGTATTATAAATAAAGACAACTATCCTCAAATGATTGAAACATGGGTTTTCAAATTTTCTAAGAGTTATGTATACCAAACAAGCCACCAAGAGATGGACAAGAAAATGAAGTGGCTTGTACACATGTTTACCTTGTTTAAGAATTCTTTCTTGATTGATGCGATCCAAAGGTGGCTTCTTAAGAAGCACAGTTTCTTTGGTGACCATATATCAAGGGAGATGGGTCTGAAGGGAAAAACCCTAATAAATGAGAATTAATAATACCAAAAGGAAATTTGTAAATAAAAATGTATATATCTTGTGTTTTTTGCTTTAATCTTAAGATAGATAGAAGAAATCAAATAAAACTAAAAATGCAAGAAATTAAAGTGGGAACACCTATGGTAATGAATGCATGTTGGATGAGTGGTTTGAAGTCAAAATAATTCAAATAGATATTTTTAATGTTCAAATGAATGAAGTTTTTTAATATGTGATTCTTGAATGTGATGCTACTAATTTCTCTTATGCAGTTTTGAGAACAGGTGTTGATATGGAGCTAATCGAAGATCTAGAGTTTTGAGAGATTGTATAGAGGCAACCACTTTCGAGTTGCATGCTTATGTTTTATTGCAAATGGTTTTTGAAGTTCTTTCATGGACTGCATATGTATATAATGTCATTTTGATGTGATGTTTCTCATGATTTGTTTAGTTTCTATGAGTGCAGGAATGATCAAGCGAAGCCAACGGAGATGATGACTAAAGAACAAAGTCGTGAAAATCTTTTTCATTAGCTATCATGTTTTAACCCTGATCTCTTGCACCATTTTGAGTTGCATTGCACATAAAGTATGCATATTTTAAGTTGAAAGGAGCACATTTTTAATTCCCGTAGATGCACATTTATTTGCACATGAAATGGATTTGTAAATATCATCGATAGGAATATGAGAGAGCTATGAGCGGGTTGAGAGAAGAGAGTGATTAGTTTTGTGAGCAGAACTATGAGGAATGAGCTTCTTTGTTTAGAAACCCTGAGAAGCATTTCCATGCTTGCACCATAATTGTAAATACATGCACTTAGAGTATGCATGCTTGGAAATGTATGTGCACGGAGTTTTCAAGCCTATAGGCACACATCAAATTGCACATTAAATGGATTATGAATGCATGATCAGATCTTGATTTCGATTTTGAGTGTGAAGCCTCATCATCGAATGCCTGATAACTCCCTTATCTGCACCATATCGTTTTTCCATGCACCTAGAGTATGCATATGTAGGGCCCATTACATGGCTGTGCATAGGCACATTTGTTTTAACCCGTGTACTTAAATTTTCACAATGATTTGCTGATATCGAGATCGATGGTGGTGCATCCAGAGGATGCACAGGTTCAGAGGGGGTGGATGTGGTAGAGATTCGAATCTTGAGGTGGCAATTCAATGAGATGATCTCGAAGCTCATTCTGTGGTTATAGCAAAGGATCTTGTTCGTGTTCATTCAGTTTTTTTATGTCTGAAGAAAGAAATTAGCATTGATTAAGGCCTTTATTAAATCTAGAAGGATTTTTGGCAAAGAGGGAAACAGGACTACGTGGTCGTAGGAACGGGAAAAGGGTCACCGTTTGCCCATTTTGGGGGGGGACAGAACTCTATCGAAGGGGAAGAAAAAGGGGAAGCAAATCCTATCTGAGGGATGGCAGCTTTGGAGAGGGCGCACGTTTTTGAGCGAAAAGAGTGTTGAATTTGGATTTCTCTGTTTCTGACATGAGACTCGCAGCATGAAGAGGAGGCAACAGGCGTAACTTTTTCAAGTGATGTTGTGCTAATGAATAGAATGATCTGAGGAGCGTGCGGCCTATCTCTTTCCTGATTGATTTGTGATGCATCTATGAGGAATTGTTGCTTTGCCAAATTCTGGATGATGCTACGCTAAGCGAGGAACATGATTACTGGAACGTCACAGGCGACTATGCTGTTCTTATCATCGATTCTACGATCGCAGGCTTCTTTCTGCTGGTTCTTTGATTCTTAGCCTGTGTCCTTCTGTGCATATGGGAACGATCCATAAAAGAAAATCAGCCCAACCAGTACCCGTTGCAAACTTCTGACATGAACGTTATTGCAGAAGATGGTGCTGATTCTAGAACCGAGAATATTAGCGGTGTCTTTGGGGTCGCAAGTCCTGAGCCTGATCGAAACAAGCTTGTTTTCTTTGAGGGGAGCAGATATGCATTCGATCTAGAGGATCTTCTTAGAGCGGCAGAGGACTCCTTTGTATTTCAGGGAAGGGATATCTACAGTCATGGAGTTTTGTCTGACACAGAGGTTGCTTCTTTGGAGGATGAGTATATGAAGTTCATACGACGTGAAATTCATGTTGAGGGACGAGACTTCTGTGACATGTCAAGTGACTATTAAACCCATTAGAGGAATATTCAATCATAAATATCATGCTTCCATCCAGGTATCTGAGCATTTTTTTATGTTTTTGTGGCTCAGCTTTGTATCTATTGCTGATTTGATTTTCATGTTTAGCGTCTTAATTCCATTCTAGTATAAAAACATCTGAGCTTGCTTGGAATATGGTTCTGATGCCATGAGTTCCATTTTTTTTTATTGTGAATTTAGGTCTGAGTCACCGTTGGTGCATTTGTTAGTTCCTTCTTATAGACTCTCCCTCTCTCTAAAAGATCTCGATCAGCGCAGCTGCTTGCATTCCCCTCAATCTCGAGGGGTGTTTGTGGTTAACCTTTTAGATTAGTCCCATGACCGCAGTTTATGGCAAGCGATCAGTCCTGATGGCTCGCTAGGTGAGGAGAACTGTTTGGAAGCATACCGTTATGGATCTTCGGATCCATTTGTAAAGAAAATATTAGAGTCTGTAATGTGTAGTCCTCCATAGTATATATTTGCGGTGTCGACTGATGGATACATGCCATTCTGAAATACATTTGTACATAGAACTAAATGGTCTCTCTCTCTCTCTCTCTCTCTCTCTCTCTCTCTCTCTCTTTGTGTCTCTCTATTTACACACATGTCACAATCCCGACAGGATTGTAATTTGTCATAAGAAACATAGACTCTAACATTGGCAGGATAATGTTTTAGAAATATAAGGACTAGGAATTCCGTTCAAATAATTTGAATGATACAAGCATTGTCTAACATGGGCAGGATTATGGTTTAAAAATCTAAGGTCTTGGTATTCGGCTCAATTGATTCGATGATACAAGCTTGGCACGATCAGAGCAACTTGTATGATGAATAGCGAATCTTACTACAAGGAAGCTAAATGGACTTTGGTGTATTTTGAATGAAATTGATGTTATAAGAAACATGAAGTCTTCAGATTTATATTTTATATCTTTATCATGAATGGAATAATAAAAAATACTAAAAACCAAATGTATACCTTATACAAGTATCTTAAAGATAGACATTAGCTCATGGCCCATCTGAACTCGTGATATCTAAATTCAGGAGTTGATGCTTTGTTAAGTGAGCATAGCAAATTCATACGCCATGAGAACTTTCGGTTTAAGTCATTGAGTAAAGCAAATGAATTATTGTTCTCTCCAATAAAAATTTTCATAGCCTAACCATTCAAGTTTTAAGCCTTGATTCAAGTTTAAGTAATCAACCTCGGATAACAATTTGTACCCTCCTTTTTCACGAACATCGACGACAGCGTGCCAAAAGAGACAACACTGAAACCATTGGAAGGGACGTATTCTCAGTTTCAAATTGAAGAGATGCGGTTGGTTTGCATGAGTACAACATGTGTACACATCTAAGGATCTTGTTCTAGAAAATAATATGCAATTCCCTTCGTACTGTAAGTGAAGTTTGACAATGCTCTTCTATCATTCCAGTTGATTTTGTATAATAAAACATATGTTTTTGTACTGCAGATATCTTTCCTTCCAATATTGTGGAATGGCAACCTGTTGAATGTTTAACAGGAACATTGAGAGTTCTTCATAAGGAATATGCAAAACTCATGTATGCAGACAAATCTGTTCAGTTTTTCAATAGCATAGAGTTATTTGTCCATTATGCAGATAATCAAGTACTATCAGGGAGAAGTTCTTATGGAATTCTTGTACATGTACCTGGTCCTTGCACCTCTTCATTAGATTGGGATGCTCGTGATCATTCAACAGTTTCAAGTTTTCTCTGCAAAATTAAATTTGACATCCAAAAGGCAATGTCAGCAGGCCGAATTTCGAGAAGGATAAAGATTCAATGGTTTTTGTCTATTCATGTCTTTGTAGCATGCTTTAAAAACATGTTATTACAGAAAACAAAAACAATGTGGTTGAATAGGAGAGTCTCTATTTCAAAGATTGATGATGTTTTAGGTAGGGAATGGGATAGCAAAGAAGTTCAAAAGCTAGGTGACATTATTTTATGTAAAGTTAGTCCCAATTCTCTTTCAAACTCATATCAGATATGTCGACAATCTCTGGTTCTAGGATATGACTATAGAAGGTGGAAAAAAAAGCTTGGACTTTGGATAGCCTTGGACTCAGAGGAGAGCTGTCCAGAATTTGAGTTAGAAGTATTGATTCATCCAGATTTTCAATCAAGGAAAATAATTGTCACGGCAAATTGGAATCTCAAAAATGTAAGGGAGCTTCTAGAATACCTTGATGAGGTATCATCTCAGTGTAGATTCTCAATTGATGATGCAATAGTTAACATTAGATCAGAGAAATCATTATCTTGCATAAGTTGCCTGCCACCAAGGGTGATTAAGTTCCAACCTTTAAGATTGTAACAAGTTAACCCTGACATTCTTACATAATGTATCTTCATCTAATAGAAGCTTCTATTGATACTTCCATTGAATTTTCTTTGCAGGATGGTTACAAACAATGTGTGTTAAATTATTAATTTTAAATGTCTATAATCATATTTGCATTTTTAAATTTACTTTGAAGATTTTGATGATGTTCTTATTGTATAATGATAAGAATATAAACCAAGACATCCTTAGATATTTTTTAGGTCCTTAATTTCATATTTCCATTGATTTTTTTTTGCAAGAGTGAATTGATGACTTCAATTATCCCCCTTCATCTAAACTCATATTGGCATTTATTTGTTTAATCTTAACATTCTGATGAGGTTCCAAGTAAGAAATAATTATACAGGAATTTGCATAAGTTAATTCTAGATGAACAAGAGATCTAGAATTCAATATCTAATTTCAATTTAATAATTATAGTCTATCAAAGGTGCACATTAGTCTTAGTTAAATAATTTGATTCTATCCAACTTTTCTGTCCTCAAGTAATGCAAGAGAAATTATCATGGTACACATAACAGGTAATATAAGAGAGTGTGGAGAACCTGGTGCAAATTCCAATCCAAGGTTTGGTATTTCAATATTAGAAGAGCATGTCTTAAGGCATAAAACAGAGGAGACGAGATAAGTGAAGACGACCGATGCAAGCGACTATTGCAATCTGAAATTGTCGGATGGCCCTTATCGCTTAGATCGCTCGTGTTAGCAACCTACCGTGAGAGACTTCAACAAGTGAACTTGCGTAAAGATTTGACTCACGAGTATAAAAACAACTAGCAACAGCGATGAAATGGATAATACGACCGATGCAAGCGATAGGGGCAATCCAAAATTCTCCGATTCCCTGTATCTTCTCCGATTCCCTCTTAATTCTTTATGTCCTTCTGTATCTTCTCCAATTTAAACTTTCCAACAGGAATGAAGTAAGAAACCCACAATGCATTCATATTTGTGACATGAACAAATTTAATTGGACCATGCAATGAACTTTTGTTTAACTCTCAAGAGGTTCAATACAACTGTATATTTCTCAAACATATAAATATTGTAAAGGCAAATAAATATGGTTACAGTTACCATCTTCTAGATGAAGATTGGCATAAGTACATACAATTTGTACATAAATAAATCTTCCAACCTTGGTTGGTTTTACAATTGATTTCAATCTAAGACTCAAAAATCATTTAACCCTTTCTATCCTTTTTGGAGCCCTGCTTTCTGTGTTGCTTCTGTCCCTTTTTGGAGCTTTCAGCTTGACTCTTTTTGTTGTTCCCATGCTTTAATGGTGAGTGAAGAGGAAGCCCTTTCTTTTTATCTTTAGACTGTTTTTTATCAGGCGGAGGGGGTGGAGGTGAGTCTGGATCATGTGGGCAGATTGCATGTTTCATGATACTATTTATTGCTCTCTCTCTGATCAAGATGATCCATGCATCTGGGTAGTCTGATAAATTCAATTCAGGACTGTAGAACCTTCTTTCCAAGAATCTTAAAGCATTTGCAATCACTCTCCAACCACATGATGTTGAGTCTCTCTACAATGGCACATGAATTTGGCTGTATCCAAATCGCTTTTGTTCATTCATTTTAGCAATTCTAGGAAAATTCT
Organism: Ceratopteris richardii; assembly: GCA_020310875.1. Classification (NCBI taxonomy): domain Eukaryota; kingdom Viridiplantae; phylum Streptophyta; class Polypodiopsida; order Polypodiales; family Pteridaceae; genus Ceratopteris; species Ceratopteris richardii. Next base: position 154,423,053 of record CM035422.1, read on the forward strand.
GATCAATATGCATCTTGAGAAGCTTTGCAGCACTGCATTGTAAAGTGAAAATCAGAATGGATGGCATGGCTTTGAAATAGAGAACAACAAAATGTATAGTAACTTACACTTTGCAATTCCCATGCTGTGATGGAAGAGAATTGAGGAAAAGAGCTTGATATGCATTGAAGTCCACAATAATCAAACTCCAATGGCCCCTGTCAATGAGTTGCATGTAAATATACTTTCTTAAATGAAACAAATATGTTTCCAAAATGAAGATGAATACTTACTTTTCAATATATGGGTAAATAACACATTCTACCTCTTCTCTAAAATCCTCTAGAAAGGACTTGGCATCTCCATGCTTATGCAAAAAACAGTGTGTCACCAGAGGATCTAAAATAAATACTTTTCTTTGAACCGCTTCCTCACATTGTTGAAGAAGAACCCTACAAATCAAGAAATAAAAATGCAGTTAAGGAACTAGGAAATTATGCAAAATAAAAGCATTTTAAGGCCTCTAGATATACCTGAGTGAAATGTTGACCACACTATCTGATATTTCAACATGAAGCTCCCTCAACATTTTTTTGTCTTCAGGTCTAATGTCAAGAAACAATTCATTTTGCCATGGCATTGCAACATTAACTATTACCTACCCATCTCCTTTCTTGAGGAGCTCTTTATTTGCTTTCTGTAACTTTTGAATCTGGGTTAAGATGACACTTTCCTCTGTAAATAATCCCTGCTTTTTCCTCTCCTCCTCACTATCTGCTGCAGTTCTAGTTTCATGATCATGAGTGACTTGAGCGTTGATCTCTTCAATGACAACTGTTGCTTTGGGTGCTCGAGCTGGAGGTATATTTAAAATATCGAAGAATTTTTTATCGTGGTGATCAATAGGAACCAGAGCTTTATCAAATTTATATCTTATTCTTGAAACAATAACGTAATCCTTCGCCATTAATGTTACCCTATCATTCATAAAATCAATAGCAAAGTCCTCTGCAGCTTCTTGTAGGCATAGCAATGCTTGAGTTTGCCACCTCACATTGACAAAGGACGAGGTCTTCATCAAAGAACAGAGGTTGGCTGAGATCTGCTTGACAACTCTCATAAATGGAAGTCTTGGGATCAACAATCCCACAGACTTTTGAGCTCTTCTAATTTCCCTCAAGGACTTTACATGGTACTTGACCCTTTTTTTTGAAGGCTTGTCTGGCACATTGGCTTGAACCTTCTGGGAATTTTGCTCTTGGACATTTTCCCCCTTGGCATTTTGGTCCTGACCCTCAGGGTACAACTTCCTTGCTGTCTTTTTGGTTCTAGCCATACTCTGCACAAAATCAGAGTCTTTAGGCAAGGAATTAGGAAAAGTGGAAACTTAATCTCAAAAAGCTATGATCAATGACTCTTTCCACTGTCAAAACTTACTCTCAAAAAGTTATGATCAATGACTCTTTCCACTATCAGAGGCACGACCGATGCAAGCGATAGCAGTCATCCGGAAATGCCTGGATGTCCCTGATCGCTTGCATCGGTCGTCTTTAAATTTATCATCAAATATCAATCAAATATATCTTACAATGCAAAATACTCAATTATCACTAAGAAAAAGATGATTGGAAAGCTATAATCAATGACTCGTTCCACTGTAAGAGACACGACCGATCCAAGCGATAAGAGTCATCCGTAAATGCCCGGACGTCCCTCATCGCTTGCATCGGTCGTCCCTGAATTCATCATCATATTTCAATAAATAGAAGTTAAAATAAAGGTAACAATGCGTTATACTCAAGCATCACAAAGGAAACCAAAATTTGCAAGCTATGATCAAGGACTCGATGCTATTTAAAAAACATGACCGATCCAAGCGATTAGGGTTATCCAAAAATCTCGGATGTCCCTAATCGCTTGCATCGCTCGTGTCCACATTACCTTACGTAGAGAGCGCTCTCTATAGAAATTATGAAGTAGCCTAAAACCGTGGTGGCGATGGAACCTCGACGCTTGGCAAGTGTTGATAGAAAAAAATGAAGGAAATGCATAGGGAAGCTTAAATAGGTCCCAGAACTGAGTTGACCGTTGTGCCACATGGCATGCCCCGATTGGTCCATGTCATATAGCCGTTGCGAATTCCAACGTCTTTTGCCACGTGGCATGATTTGATTGGTCCACATCATCTATCTGTTGCATCGGGCAACGTATCACTTTGTCACATGGCACTCTATGATTGGTCCACGTCATTCGACCGTTTCTTCCCTCCTCACCTATAGATAGCTACTTCCTTCACAAACTCAAACTTTCAACCTTCAGAGAATTTCTCTCACTAGAGACACGACCGATCCAAGCGATAAGAGTCATCCGTAAATGCCCGGATGTCCCTCATCGCTTGCATCGGTCGTCCCTGAATTCATCATCATATTTCAATAAATAGAAGTTAAAATAAAGGTAACAATGCGTTATACTTAAGCAACACATAGGAAACCAAAATTTGCAAGGTACGATCAAGGACTCGATGCTATTTAAAAAACATGACCGATCCAAGCGATTAGGGTTATCCAAAAATCTCGGACGTCCCTAATCGCTTGCATCCGTTGTGTCCACATTACCTTACGAAGAGAGCGCTCTCTATAGAAATTGTGAAGTAGCCAAAAAACTTGGTGGCGATGGAACCTCGACGCTTGGCAAGTGTTGACAAAAAAAATGAAGCAAATGAATAGGGAAGCTTAAATAGGTCCCAGAACTGAGTTGACCGTTGTGCCACGTGGCATGCCCCGATTGGTCCATGTCATATAGCCGTTGTGAATTCCAACGTCTTTTGCCATGTGGCATGATTTGATTGGTCCACCTCATCTATCCGTTGCATCGGGGAACATACACTTTGCCACATGGCACTCTGTGATTGGTCCATGTCATTCGACCGTTTCTTCCCTCCTCGCCTATAAATAGCTACTTCCTTCACAAACTCAAACTTTCAACCTTCAGAGAATTTGTCTCACTTACATGCGTATTTTTCTTTCGTCCCCGACACGACCGATACAAGCAATTTTTGCCGTTTGACCTACGTTGACTCGCTCTAGTCGCTTGCATCGGTTGTGTTCTCCTAATAGGCATAGAGGAGAAGTTGCAGCTAAGATGGAGGGAGTGAATGAGATCCTTAGTGTCTCTCCATCAGAGAAACTTCTTGATTTCATGGTTCAAGAGTGTTGAAGTGTAGATTATTTTCCTGATGCAATGACGATATTCAACCCCAAAATTGATTTTGAAAAACTCTTAGAGAACTCGAAAAGTTTTCTTAAGGATGAGTGGGAGATTTTCTTGGGGTTGATCAATGGAAGGATCCTTTTTATTTCTTAGAAAACCTATGTCCATCCTCATATCTTTGGGAAGGATCCAATAGATAGGGCTAAAATCACAAGAAAATGCAAAAGGATATCCCCTTTGCCAGGGAAGCTTGATTTATGCCCAAAGCATGAAAAGGATTGCTGCTTGCTCCCTTTAAACATTTCTTTCTTGATATGGCTTGATCATATCTCAGTTGAAAGGGAGGAAAATGTTCATGATGAAGACGAGCCTTGCTTAGAGCTGACACTTGAGGGTAGCTCAAAAACTATGAAAGGTGTCATGGAGATTGTTGAGGAGATCAATCTCCAAGCAGAAGAAGAGCAGGTCAAAGATTTTGATGTGGCCACTTTTAAAGCAGAGACTGCAATAAGGGAGCCAACTAAAGAAGTTCAAGTGTCTGAGAAGTCCCTACTTCTCCCAAATCTACCTTTTTACTTTATCTCTAAGAAAGCCTTCATACCTCTATTTTACATTCAGGAACTTTTCAATCTAAGGGAGGACTACTGCCTTGCAGCTATAGCTGAGGCAGAAGAAAGATTCATCACAAGCTCTTTCAAAATGCTTTGAGAAAGCTATCTCAGAGAAGCCAAAACTTGCTGATGAAGAGTTTGATGAGCATCAGAAGCAACTTGGAATATACTCATTTGGGCGCGGCTATTCATTCTTGGATGTCGGTGAGGACAAAGAAACAATTTGTTTTGACTCAAAAGAGCTCATTGAGGAGGAAGATGAGGTCAAGGTATGTTATTTGATATATTCGTATGAATTAAAGTTTTTGTCCGAGATCTCCATTTTTTAGTGAGAAAATGACCACGACCGATGCAAGCGATACAGCCTATCGGATAATTTCCGTTGGGCCTTATTGCTTGTATCAATCGTGTTCGGACTTGAAGAGGAAGAATGAGGTCAAGTATGTAGTAAAATATATTCTCATGATTTAAAGGCAAAGGAGATGAGATGGGCTTGATGCAAAATCTCTATCTTGTGTCAGTTTGTCCAAGTTCTCCATTAGAAGTGTCAGAAGTCGATCACGACTGATGCAAGCCATAAGGCCCATCAGATATTTTCTATTGGGCCTCATCACTTGCATCGGTCATGTTTGGACTTGAGGAAGATGACGTCAAGGTATATAGTTAACTATATTCTCAAGAACTTTAGGTTAGGGATATTAGATGGGACCAATGCAAAATCTCTTTCTTGTATCAGATTTGTCCAAGTTCTCCATTAGAAGTGTCAGAAATCAATCACGACCGATGCAAGCAATTAGGCCCATCGGATATTTTCCGTTGGGCCTTATCGCTTGTATGGGTCGTGTCTAGGAGGTGCATGCAGCAATGATAATACATATCTTGCTTGTGGGAATTCCCCTCATTTATCAAACATTAGATGTTTCTAGGCAGTTTGCAAATAGATATTGATGACTACCGATGCAAGCGATAACAACTATCTGAATTTCTCTGAAGACCCTTATCGCTTGCATCAGTCGTGTCTCTTGCTTTTCTTTTTAATAGTTTCAAGTTACTTCACATGTTTCCTAAAGTGTGCTTGCACTTCATCTCACCTTGTTTTTCATTTTTACCACGGTTAACTTTATTGGATGAAGACAATTACCTTGGCAGGCGCAAGGGAACAAGAAAAGCCATAGAAGAGAAAGGAAAAGCAAAGGTGGATATTCATTCTATTATCCACTATCTTCCAAACTTGAACCCAGACACTTTTTGTGTTATCCACAAGCACTATAGTGAGGAGCCAGACTTTGCATTGTTCTGCTTGAGGACTCTATCAAAATACATGGGTTTTACTCCAATACCCTTTAATGCTTTCAGAGTTTTACTGCTTGAAAGAGCAACTGCATTCAGAATTTTTGGATATGGCCCAGGACTCAATGCTTCAAGGGCAGGGTACTTTCTTTGTTATTCAAGCTATGCAATGGTTGTAGGAGTGTCAGATTTAAAAAGCATTGCTGGATACAGGAGAAAAGAGTTCCTCAGATATAGAGGTGATTTGCCAGAGCCAAGCTCTTTAAAAAGGCTCAAGGAATGACTTGATTTTTTCAAATTCTATATCTCAACAAATGTACATATACAGAAATTGCCCAATGTGATATAAGACATTGCAAATTTTTTTGGTGTACTTGATCCATGGCCTAATATTAATTGTTATTGATTCTCTGGTCAAAGTCATCTGATGGTAGTAGACATATTTCTTTTCAAAGCATAATACATCATGAAATGTACATACATGACATCTTTTATTTCTCAAAGAAATAAAAGACATTGCAAATATTGAAGCTCTGTTTGAAATGTGGTCTTTTTCAGTTTGTGATAATGATACATGATGATTTTGTCTGGAGATAGCCATATCCTTTTGATCATATTTGGCATGAGGTCCTTTGTAATTGTCTTCTAAAGAACCAATCAAAAAGCTCTCTGAAGGCATTGCTCTTTCTTACTCCTCCTCCTTTCCTTGTACACCTAAAGAAGCTTGTCCTTGCTTGATAATGCTATTTTTCCATGCCTTGGTTGTTCCACATGGCAAGTGGTTCTTTTTCTGCAAAGAATGCACCATGCACAAGAAGAATATGCAGGAAAGCAGACGAATCTCATTAGATCTTTATTTCAATTAAAAAAAAATAAATTGAATAAAATATCTTTGGAGCTCACCAAGTAGTATGTTATGTCTTTCGTACCCCATGCCTCTATGATGGTTTGTATAAGCTCTGTGGTCGCCTTTCTGAAATCTGTCACATAACTTTTTGATGTTACCTACTGCCTCATGATCTTTAAAAGATTATCTAGTTTGACCCACACCTCCATTCTCTTTTTTGCTATTTCTAGTTTGCTTTTTACACTAGTCGTGACCTCACAAAATGTTTTCCATGAATTCCACATGGCATTAAGTTGTTTGCCATCATGGTTGCTGAAGAATCTCCTTGCTTTTCCACCTCCCATTGAGACATCCTGTAAAACATCACCTGTATTTTGTGAAAGCTTTGGATCTTTTCTTAGATGAACATCACCACCATGAAATCCCATTTTTGAAAGAAGACATTCACATTTTTTAATGCATTCATCTGCAAGAGTTGTAGGCTTGATAGAATATGCATAATCCAAGTGAAGACGGACCAGCTTGTCAATGATTCTTAACTCTGCATGTAGTGTACATATGTGTACATTTGTCAATGCTATTGGAAGTATGGGATCCAAAATCATTGAAGAAGATGAGTAGTTACAAAGAATAACATTTTGTCTAGAAGGAGCCTCTTCACCCTCAGCTCTAGCAATCCATCCATTTGTGCCTGGGCTTTGCATGCAGTACAAGCAAGGGTACTTAGCATTTGCTCCCCCACTTATACCAAACATGCATTTGAGTGTCTTTAGGTCTCCACTCAAATGCCACTCAACTTGAAAGTTCCCGTAGTCTTTCACATTCAACAATTCTCCTGCATGATGCCCTTGGATAACATTTGGAATGTTTGTCTGTGAGAATAACCATTTAAGTGTTTTATGGCTCTCAGATGGAACTTGAGTATCCAATTTCCCAAAGCTTTATTCATCAGTGCAATGCTTATTCTCTCCATCTTTTGATGTTTTTTAAGCTCAGCTTCATCAAGTTTGATTACAAATTTCAATAGACCAGAACATTCATGCTCTTTTATATTATAGAACTGAACCATGTATGTTTGAAGTTTTATAACATCTATCCATATGTTGTTAAATGCATTGTAAGTGAAATGTAACTTTTGTTTTCCTACTTCGTAAGGCATGTTACCATGAATATGTTTATATTCACCAAATACTGATGTGATCTTCTTATTCAAGCAGAGCCGAAACTTTCCTATATGATGGGATCTAGGCAATCCAAAACTTCTAAGTTTGTTAAATTTTAAAAATTCACACCAAACTTTTGAAATTGCTCTATAACCTTTCCTACTCACTCTGACACTATCACAAATATTCTGAATTTGAGATGGTTCTAGTAAAAGATTCATTTCTGTCATGAGTTTTTGAAAAACAAAGTGTTTCAAGCATGTATTTTCATTTAGTTTCAATAGTCTTAAAACATCATTTTGACTCAAAATTTCATTACAGAAATGTATGCGCTCAAAACTGCTCGACATATTGAAACCTAGCACATTTGTCACATGATCTCTTACAATTTTCATTCTTTTCTTTTTCTAGCCAGATTTTTCAGTCAAATCTAAAAAAGGTTTTACTCGTTTTGACCGCATTCTCAAACCTATAGAGCCTCGTAAACCATCCTCACCATCTCCCACAAATCTAATCAAGTTTATGACTGTAAGAGTCAATGCTATTTCTTTGTAGTTTTTTTCTATTTCTTGATTGATTGGTGTAGATTGTCATTACTTATCATAATAGGTACATGAACACATGCACCTTGCAAAATTCATGACCCATTGTCAACTGCTTTCATTCTCCAACCATGATCTTTGTCAATTGGCCATCTGAATTTATCAAAAACTTTCTTTGGTATCACGTTTATTTCTATCATGAAGTAATTAGTGCCAGAGCTAAATAAGATTCCTTTTCATTGCCAATTGGAATTTTGACTTTTGGGGTTCCTCCTACCTACAAAGTTGCCTCAAATTGGCTTTTAGCTAGTAATCTCATCATGGGGAAGAATTGGTCCAAGAAAATTTCAGTTTACACTTCTTTTTGTAATATCTTCTTCTTCATCATTATCCCTAGCATGCAACATGAGTGTTTCATTCATCACAAGGGTTTCCTTAGCAACATCTTGCATGTCCTCATCCTAAGGAAGTGGAAGACATCTACTTCTTACTAGTCTTATGAAACTATCCTTCAACTTGGGTTTTGCATTATAAAACATCTGCTCAAGGGACACAATAACTTGAGTTTTTAATAATATATCATTTAAAATTTCTTTTAGCATAATTTTTCTTTTCAAGTTTCAAAATCATAATTGCTCTCCTAGTCTTTCTCACTTTTCTGTTTCCCTTTTCCTCCCTTTGTTTCTTTTCATTGTTTTGGTTTTTATTATTTTGATTTTTGTGGATTTCATTATTTTCATTCAGAGGTTTCTTTCCCTCTTTAGTATATATATTTTTTCTTTGTAACTTGGGATATTTGGATTTTTTTTTGCTTTTCTATTCTCATTTAATTAGTTCTTTCATTCTTTAATTGCATTTCTCTTTTCTTCCTCAGTTAGAGTTGTAGTGTCTTTGAACTGCACTTTCTTTTCATTATTTGTTTTCTTTTTCATTTTCCCTAGACACCATTCTTATTACTCTCTTGTCTCCCTCATCCACCTCATCATGCGTATCGTCCCATCTCTCTTTCTCTTATGTTCTTTGATTCAATGTTCTACCTCAACTCTATCCTTAGGAATTAAGATCTTCAAGAAATGGGGAATAAGATCTATGTTTGGTTCATTTCTATCAGCTTCTGGAAGATGAGCGAACCATTTCATAAACTCACCATGCACACGAGTTAGAGACTCACTAGATTTTAGGTAGGTAAGCGATCTTAAGAACCCTTCCCCACTATGTTGACTAAAGTCTTCAAGAAAGAACATCTTATGAAGTCCTTTTTATAAGTGAGTCCAAGGTTTAGTTGCATGTTCATGGATACTTTCTAAAATAGATATAGAGGCAACTCATCCAAAGTACTAAACCAGCACATCGTCATGTAATCCTTGCATCTACGCTTGCTCCTAAAACACAAATCAATATTCACTAATATTAAGACCAATGAATTTCCCCTTTTCACATAAGAGTGATTGTACTCTTCATGCACTTTGCTTTTCAATAATCATATTTTTAAATACTTCTTCCATTTTATGCTCTTGATGTCATCTAGTGTGAAGTATTAAATATGTGAAGTATTAAATCTATAATGATAGGTTCTAAAAGCTCTTTAAATTGCGTAAAACTATGACTATATGGGATAGCCAAGAAATTTAAACTTTTCAAAACTTCTTTTTAGGCATAACTTCACCCTTATATTTCCTTAACTTTTCATTATTCTTTGTTTTTTTATTAATTCTTCCTCTGAGAGAATTTGTCTTTTTAGAGTTTATAACTTTTGATTTTTGCTTTCTAGATTTACTTTAATTAAAACAAAAATAACATTTTTATATTCTTTTTTTTGAATTTTTTCTAATTTGTTTTTAGAGGTTTGGGATAGTAATAAGAAACTAAAAGTAGCAGCAAATAAATAAGTAGAGAAACCAAGAACAATTTTTCTTAATGCAAGTGTGAAGAAAGTGATTTCCTCATGCAAATGGCAAAGCATTCTTTTTATGTGTTTATATAAATAAAAGAGGCTTGCAACCTAATGTGCATACTTAAACTATCTTTTCTAGTGCAGGTAAGATGAAAATAGTTATTTTTCTGTGTTTTGTGCAAAACAATGTGAATGCAAGTAATATATCTTTTCATGAGCTTATGCAGAATTCAAAGAACTTGAAAAACCATTATCTTAGGTTTGTTGATGTACAGGCTTTATTGTGCATTTTGATATCTCATTTTATAAATTTATCATAAATAAATCCTACGTGTAGAAAACTAGAAGTGAATCATGCAATGAAGAACTTCTTATATGTTAATCTGGGGGAGGGGGGGGAGAGAGAAGTTTCAAGGCTCCTCCTTTTTGAATACTCCTCTTCTCATGGAGGCACTGAGCTCCCTAGGGGGAAAACCCTCTAAAACTAGGGAAAAGGGTCCAGAATAGCAAGGGCTTGTTTCATTGTTATGATCGACTGGGCTATTTCTCCACACTTCTTGCAAGCAAGAAGAATGCAAGGATGTCGGACTGTGAACAAAGACCACTGGGTGGATCAATTCTCATTTTTCACTGGGTCATATTATGTGATTAGATGCGGGGTGTTTACTAGTATGATTTAGGACTTGAGATGTAGAAACAATGATATATGAGGTGTTTTTCTATATTAAGTGGCCTATGTCATGGAATGCATATGGTGAACATCATTTGACTACATGCAAGACTTTTTTTTTTTAGATGAGGTGGTAACATTCATGATTGTAAAGATGAAATGAAAACGGATATAACAAAATAACCCTATACAAATTATGTAAATTTAATTAAGAGTTTTAAGAAAATCTTCAAGTTCGAAGACAATCTTCTAAGACAATTTCTTTTAATTCTTATCTGCTAGAGAAAACTAGATAGAAAGACTCGAGAGACTATAGCTTCAATTAGCATCTGCTACATTTCTTTCTACCTTTTTGTTTGTAACACTCATCAAGATGAGGTGCTCTTCAATGCTCTGATAGGAAACACTGGGAAAAAAACATAAGTTCATTCATAAAAAAACAAAGAAACACACACTTGTTTTTTATTTTTTAATATATCTCTAATATATAAAATTCACTTCATACATATCTTCATCTCTCTTACATGTATGCGCACGCTCATACACATGCATACATATATCTTTTCCTAAACATGCATGTACACTCTTACATAAACATGCATTCACATGCTTTCACATGCATGCATATAATCATGCACAACTATGTCTATGGCCACCATTATATACATTCCAATAGGGTTTACCTACATAAAGTTTATACCCTTCCCTTTAGGCATAGAGGGACAAGCACATTAGTGCTTAAGTTATATTTACTCACACAATTTCATACACTTAAGGTAAGTTACACTTTGAGTAAATACATAAGGTATCACACTTACCATAGGGTTTCAATCTTTCACCTGGGGTAATCCAAGTTGGTTTTCATAAAGTACTCACATAAATATCTTTCATTCTAAGGGTACACATATAAGCATATAAGTAAATCGGGACTTCCTAGTAGTTGACAATTTCATAAGATAGAATGGAATCAAGATAGATCACAATTTCCAAAATAAAGAGCTTGAAATTAGTGAAAACATGAGATAAATTGCATGAGAAATGACTGAAATAAATTCATAGAGTCTTGACTTTTTGGCTTGGAAAATTGCTAAGAAATCTTGACTTTTTGGTAAAAGAACTTCAAAAAATCACGCCATTTCTAAGGAATGGTGATTTTTTGCCTTGAAATTTCAACAAAGGCAATGTGACTCCTTGTGCTTGAGAAGGGGAAGGAATTGCACATTTTTTCCACCAAAAATTATATAAGAAAAGCTTCATGAATCCCTTAGTCATTTTGAGTGTGAGAGTGAGAGACAGTGAGAGTATAGAATCATGGATTAATGAATAAAAAGGAAGCAAGAGTCCACATTGCAACCTAAGTATTTACAAGAGCAAGATGTAAGCTTATTTCACCCTTTGGCAATAATTTCAAGGCTTAAAAGGTGATTTCGAAGTGGTTTCGAACTTAAAGAGGAAATTGTGAGTTTCTGTTTTTTGTTGTTAAAACATAGATGAAATGGTGTACTTGAAAATGAATGGAGAAAAGTCTTCAAGGGAAAAAGGGTTTTCTTTATATATTGAAAGGGTTCATAAAACTTTGGTATCAGTGAGAAGTGAGAAAATCACAATTTTTTCGGTTGACTTCAAGGGGCAAAAACATAATCTTTTTGATTAAAATAATTGGAAACTCCAAAGAAATCATTAAAAAAGGAAATTAATCAAGAAAGAAAAAATAGAGAATTTCAAAAAGTACACAATTGTGACTTTTTGGAGGATTTTATAAAAAGTACAAAATTATAATATTTTTGGGGGAATCTCAAATCATGGAAGCAATCACAACTTTCTTAAAAAACCGAGTGGAGAGAATCATGAAGTTTTGGGAAAGGAACATATAAAACAAACAATCATGATTTTTCAAGAAAATAAAGACAAATATATAGGTGCTTAGAAAAATTATAGAAAAACATAAAACAAACAAAATTGTGAATTTTGGTGATAAATTAGATAAAACACAACAGTTTTTAGTAAAATGGATGAAATCACCACTTTTGAAGGAAAGAAATTAAGGAAAATTTTCATTAATTTTTTGAGAAAAATAGAAACCACAAAATAAAATGATTATGAAATTTTTTAAAGAAGAAAAAAGGTAAGAGAATTCTGACTTTGTGCAAAAAATTTCAAGAAATCTTGAACTTTTTTAGAAGATTGATAGTTGATGGATACAATCACGATTTTTTAAGAACGAATGAGATTATATGAGAGGTTTTGAGAATTTTTGAGAGTTTCAAGTAAGAAAAACAATCATAACTCTTTGAATCTCTTCTAGAGATTCTCTTTAAAGAGTTAATTTTTTGTGCATAGACAACTCAATGGTACTGTAGTTTCCATAACAAATGAAGAAGAGAATCATGCCTTTTTGAGAAAACAAGAAAAAAAAATGATATTTTGAAAGACAACAAAGACTTAGAATTTTTGGAGCTTTTCTTCACATAAATAAGTTCCAAATATCTTCGAAACAACACTTCACATGAAGTTGAGAGGTGGAAAAGAAGCCAAACCTAACCATTTCAAAAATCAAGAACTAGAAAGCATGACTTGACAGGGAAGTAGAAACATGATGCAGGGAGAACAATACAATGAGGGTGATTTTGGAAACATTTTAAAATATGAATTTACAAATAGATTTGGAGTTTACATTTATAGAGATGAAACTCAATGATATGTGGCAAGACTTATGTCAAATTCCCTTCAATAGGATTCCAATTAACCAATTCGTGAATGAACAATACATAGAAAATGATGATACTAGATATATTCTAAGAAATGACCCACAAAATATAAGTGAACAAGGAGAATTACCTAGCAAGAAAACAATGAGAGATGAAAACCTAGAAGAAATACTATCTCGTAGAGGTAAGTTGGTTTGCACACATCAGGAGTAAGCAATGAAAGTGACATGATCAAGCATGAAATTTTACTTTATATGAACAGTGATACATGAGATCTGTACTTTTTCAATGGAAAGGGAAAAACATTTAATAAAATTGTGAGAAAAGTTTATACACATACCACAATAAAGCTATATTTTCTAGGAGGAATCCAAAAATGCAAGAGGTAGATGAGGAATATCTCAACCCTAATATGGAATCCGAGAAGCAAAGAGGTTATCTAGAAAACCAAAGTAACAAGCAACCTTATCAAAATAGAGAATAGTAAAGAGAGGAAAATAGAGCAAACATTTTTTGCAAACCCATATATCCCACCAATTGGAGTCAATGAGAATCAACCCCAAGAACTTAGAACATGATAAACAATAGAAAAAATGGAGAAAACTCCAATCCTCCAGGAAGGCCTCATTGGAAAAGGTATTAAGGGCACTATAGAATATTGAGGCCAAGCCAAGAAGTAAAAACCATGAGGAATCAATAGGAAGGATCCACTTATCCATATGATCATGTAGAAGAATTAAAAACAATATGGTAGGCTCAAAAAGTAGAAGATTACTTCACTCAATATGAAGCCTTTGCATTAATATTGAAAGAGTCAGCACTTATGTGGTTTCAACTACTTATAATGGAAAGGATCACTAGCATTGAAGTATCATGAGATGCGTTTATAGGTGAGTTCTGAAAGAGAGGTATTAAACATGCTACTTCTACTCTAGTTTGCACTTTTAAACAAAATCATAATGAAATAGTGACATTAATAGAACTAATATTTTAACAATATTTAGATAGATCTCCTTCCTAAGGGAGACTATGTATGCATAAAAGAATATCATTATTCACAAGGGAACTAGTAAATACAGAGCTAAGAACTATGATGTATCGTAGGAGATGTAAGGATTTGTATGAGTGCATAAAACAAGCCATAGATATAAATGAAAATAGAGAGCAAGACTTACTTACAGGTGATTTGTCCACAAAAACATATAATAAGCTATCCTACATGTAGGAGTTAGTTAAAGCCATTGCAAAACATCTAGGATTAGGGTTACAAAAAACTTATCCTCAAAGAGATCATAACAATAGGTAATTTAATTGTGGGGGAGATCATGTTACCAATTTCTATCAGAAACCTAGAAACTTCCTCCATGGAGAAACGAGAGCTATATAATTCCTTCACTCAAAATGAAATTGGAAGAACCAAGTGGTCCATTGGAAAATGCAACATGAAGAGATAGAATATCTCCTCAGAATACTCATAGATGAAAGAAAAACAAAACCATGATACACCTCAACCTGTGTTAGGACAAAACTAGAGAGATTCATTACTCCATCTACATCACTATATTTGGATGAATTAGAACAAAGATGCTCAACATCTTACAATGAGGAACTCATTGTAGATACACAGGGATATAACAAACAAAACGAATACAATACTTATCAAAACAATAATGGGAACTATGAGATGGATCCTTCAACATTCATGCTCATTACTAATAAATTTATACCAACACAAAGAAATATGCAGGGGACAACCCTAGAAATGTTCAGAAGGGCACTTGCTACATGTGTGGGGAAGATCACTTTACAAGAGATTTTCCTCAACCTCCTATATTGAAAGTGGAACTCTAGTCCAAAGAGTGTGGAAAAGAACATCTAATAAAGTATCGCCCAAAAACCATAATAAAGAAATTACTTCTACATCTCCTTTGAAGTAAGTGAGAATAATAGAAACAAGTAGTCAAACATATGAGTCAATACTTGAGAGTGGTAATGAATCGAAAGGGGGCATGCAAGTTAAGGTAATCACAAGAGCAAAAGCATTGAAAAGGAAAGAAAAAACTAAGTAGTGGAGTCAATAAAATAGGAAACTCAAGCAAAAAGAGGAGAAATTCTTGGATGAAAAGAAAGGAGAAAGCAAAATTCAAAATGCATAAATTGCTTCACAAACAAAAACAAAAAGATCAACTAGAGAAGAAAAGAAACAAAATGAAAGAAGGATCTCTGCTGGCAGACAGAGTCATTGAATAAACAAATGAAAGCATTATTAAACAAATATCAAACAAGAATAAAGTAAGGACCATAATGGATAAAGAAGAGAATGAATATCCCATACAAAAGAAGAAAAGAGAAGATTATTAATGTGGAAAACATTGTTTGAAACCACACAAGAGATCATGGAAAGGTCTCAAGACTTGAGAGAAAGAAGGCTTTTAGATGATCAACATAAGAAATGCATGGTGGGGAAAGAACTCAAAGAAAATAAAATCAAAGAGGTTGATTCACAAAAACCACCGATAATAGAAGTTGGAGGAGAAACCTTGAATGTTGAAACAAAGCATGATAAAAGTATGAGTTATAGGAAGGTGAAGGTTCATGATCAAATCCCAAGGAGTGATAAGTTACAACCATTTTTGGTTCAAAGCTAGTTATTGTAATAGTTGATGTTTTGTTTAGTAATCCTTGACCATATCATTAGGATGTATAAGTAAGTCATTCTAGTGCTTCTCATGGGCTTTTTAGAGTCTCATAAATCACTATAAGGTAAAGATACCCCATTAAGCTAAAGTGCAAGGATATCCTTCATGAACAACCTATTCTCCACATTCCTACAAGTTAAGGTATGAGGATACAAACAAGAGAGGAACATGGTTGATTAATAATTTTCCACAAGTTTTTCTTGCCCTATCCTTTTCTCTAAACATCTCTAAGTTATTGTAATTGCAAGTATACTTTCATAATCACAAAAGGGAACTATTAGAAAGATTTTAAAATTGGCTACATGAAGATGGTTCTATGATGTGGTAAGGAGATGGCTATATTCCATATATTCTCCCATAGGGAAATAAGGCACAAGCCATATACCAATACATTAGATAAGTCTAAGTAGCAAGCATGCTCTCTACCAAGTTAGGCTATTCAGATTGAGCACTCAACTACTATAGAGACCTTGTATCGACATGAACTAGTGATAAGTAGACTCATCATAATTAGGTTTAATTACCAAAAACGTTTGGAGACCCTAGTGTGAGATGGTCCCCTCCATGTATTGAATCCGCAATCAAGATGAGTGATTGAGGCTAATCAAGCTAGGTAAATCATTATCTCTTGCTTAATCTAGTAGTGAGCATCTAGATTGGAGACAATTACTTGATCAGTCCTTAGAAGGAATATGTGAGTACTAAAGAAAGATGTAGATGTTTTCTCTCCTCACATACAAAGTTTCACTCTTGTGCATAGATTTGTAACACTTGCGTCTCATGTGAGAGCATGTAATGTGGCCTTATGTGTGATTAATCTAAGTGCAATTGACTCCAATGGCGCAAAATATAGGCTATGCATTTAGGCACATGGTTATCACATGAAGAGGTGTCTTGATAAACTAGCTCTACATGCCTTATTTCTTGTATGATTAATCTTGAAGGAGTAGCTGGCGAGTGTTTGTAGTTAATACATGAAAGGAATAGCGTATTTGTGCATATTTACAAAGTACTCTATAAAAACATATGCATACATTTCAAGAGAATGAGATGCGCATGCCATCATGATAATGTAAAAATCAATGCTTTTTTTGTTGTGCGCTTTATTTGATGGTGGAGAGTGGATTCAAGGGTTGCACTACTATTGAAACGATCAATAAGGGATCTCAAAAATGGAATTTCTCCTCAAGATCCATCTAATAGTATTTAGGGGCATCCCTGGTCATGCAAACTACCTTGAGATCCACTTCTTTATGATCCTAGGATCTATTTTCAATGGTGTACCTTTGGTTTTTTGAATCTTCTTTTTGTGTGTAAGTCAAGGCCTAAACCTAACATGAATTCTCACCATTGCTTCTATAGATTCTCCAAATCAAGACCTTGAGAGAATTGAAAGTTTTTAATCCCTAGATTAATTACCCTGAGGTATCATCCTCCATGGTGATTTTAACATGATGGAAGTTTTCTAAAAATGGATGGGAGCAAAGAGCTGTACGTTTCATGGAATTGAGAAAGAATGTTGGGACTCGTTTAAGTATTAGAAATTGTTCTACTGAGATGATTCCATATGTGTGTGCGACAAGGGCTAGTCATAGCCAAGATCCCTAGCTCACATGATATCCTAACATATTCAATGGTGATGGGGATCAGTGTTGCATGGTGGACAATTCTCAATAGTACATTGTCACATTCCTTTTGATGGCGCCAATCAAAACTGTAATCACTTCAGCTCTTGGACGACGACCTCGACCTCAACACACAGAG
Organism: Ceratopteris richardii; assembly: GCA_020310875.1. NCBI lineage: Eukaryota > Viridiplantae > Streptophyta > Polypodiopsida > Polypodiales > Pteridaceae > Ceratopteris > Ceratopteris richardii. Next base: position 154,440,430 of record CM035422.1, read on the forward strand.
ATTACGCTTCCGTTCTCCTCCCAACCGCCGAGCCAGTGTTTTCTTCTTCTCATAAAGAGTCACCTTAATTAAGACTCTCTCCCTAGTAATATACAATGCATCTATCTGATGCCATGTGGCAAAACAAGCCACGTCATCTTAGAGGTGTTCCCATGTAACACCCATGATATGACATTTCCTTCCCCTTGAAAACATTTTCGTCCTCGAAAATGTAAATGAAATGTCAGTAATGGAAGAAGAAAGTGCTCGGACTCCCCTGAACCCCATGTACTATATGTACATGGTCATCTCTGTGTGTTGTTTCCCCATATCCTGGTGGGAAATCGTCTAAATGGTGCCTACTATCTCCCATGTACACTTCACCTCCAAACTATCACTCCCATAACATACTACATCATCCAAATGACCTAAGTCCATATGATGTATCCTCTATGGAGTAATAATATGAAAAGAAAGTGTAAAGTGCCAAACTTATAAGCTTGACCGTATCATAGTGGAGATAATAAACCATAAAATCCTCTGAAGTATAGAACAAAGTCCCATAACAAGTGACTCCAAACCCGTCTAAGACTAAATGATAGATTGCCCTCATAACACTCCAGGTCTTCCTAACCTTGAGTGTAATCACAAGTAATAGTTTTGTCTAAACTACCTTGTGAACTATGCAAATCCATCATCTAGCTCATACATAAGAATTTCTTGGTAGTAAAATGCAATCTCTACATTTCTCCAACCGAGAAATCTGTGGTTTGTCATCCTTTACCATTGGACTAGGTTCTATTGGAAGAGCATCTATTGGCACTTGTGCAAACTCTAATATTTCTCTTCCCTGTAGTTTGCCATATGAATGCAGAAAGCATTCCCTTTGAGATTCAGATAATCCCTAAGTACCCATCCTCCTAACTGATGTTTACTCATCATACTCATGATGTAACACCAACTAAGAGTTTGGTACCATAATAGGTTAGATATATCTCTATCTCCTAGAAAGTATAAAGAGAAGAGTCATATTTCTACTTCCAGTCTCACTAATGTCAATAACTAGATCATCTCATCTAGTCAAGGACCATCACTGGAAATAAACATAACTACTTCTCTCTAGAGTCTCCATGTGAGACTCAATCTAACCATCATGATTAACTGATCTCCCTCTTGTCTTTAATAGAAGAGTGCCACTCCTATCTAGACAATCTAAATGAGAAAGTGAAACTCTCTCCATGTCTATCTCTGTAATCTCTTTTAAGGAAAAGAGCTCTAGCAGTGGAAACTATTCCACTTTCCCTTTCCCTTTGGAAGAGGTTCCTTTGAATCCAATTACTATACTCATCCATAAGTGAGAACATACACATAAGTTCTCCATGTTTTTTCCTTCTAAACTAGTGGAGAAAGAAACTCCCATGTGAAGGAAAATTATACTGGAAAGTAGAGTAAATGAATTCCGTCTGAAATAAAGACTAAGAGATGTTTTGCATACACCTCTTCTGTCTAAAGCAAAACATACTGTACTCTTCTCCTATGAAGAAATCATGTTTTCCTTGCGTTCCTCCTCTCTCACGGAGTAGGAGCTAAAGTGAGACCACTGAACTAAAGTGGGATCTCTCATGGATCTCTAAGCTGATTCCCACTTTCCCCTTTTCTTAAAAGAGAGATTCATGAATTTATTTAGTCCTCTCTTCCATAACTAATACATAATCCCTCATCACATATTCCTATGAAGATGGAGAAAAGATCTGCGCTAACTAATGAAGGTGTATATAGTGAAGAGTGGAGAAAATAAATTCCTAATAAGGGCCAAAGCCCTCTACTAAAATGGTCAGCAATGATGTGATATGATACCGTAAACATATGTGTATCCATAGTGAAGAACTATCTGTGCCAACCATACTCTGTTCATGGATCTATACGATCCAATCAACTAATGGAATTATCCTTCCTGAAAGCACAACATGAGTATGTGATATCCATGGTGATAAAATCACCTACCACATTCTCTACTGGAAGAATAAATCTTCCCATACTGTGAAAGATAACTCCCAATCTTAAGGAGATGTCTACTAAGAGCTCTCCTCTGATCTAGTGAGACATGACGCCATGAATGATGAGTCCTTTTCTTCCTGGCCATAGAAGAAGAGTGCTCAAAGGGAAGTCGTTTCCACCGTCCCATACCAGTGAAAACTTCTTCCAATTCACGGTGTCATACCTACACTAAACCGAATATCTATTCCATATAATGGAATATGTAGCTGGACTCCAATGAATCCCATATACTAAAATCATATCAGTGGACTGAAATGAGTCCCATATCCTTGAACTAGTTAGTTTGGTTCTAGTCAATGTGTGACAATGGATATCCCTTTCTGTTCCAAACCAACTTGTTCCTAGGTACAAAGACTGAGTCTAAGTACCTCTCTGTAGATCCTGATATACATATATATGTATTGGGTACCCCAATTATTCCTGAGTAAAGGATCTATGCTCTATACCATAGAGCTAGTGCCATGCCTATGACCTTCCTAACCATCACTCGAATCACATAAGCATCCGTCGATGCTATCTCATGAAACCCATCTTTATGATCCCATCCATTTGGTTTCCTTAGTAATGTAGCAAAAATGCTTCACTACTTGGTCAAGTGATATGCATGAGTGAAACTAGTCACTCTTTGGGTATTCATCATGATACCCCATAGTCTCCTAATTCTACTGTGAGACTCTTGTGAAGATAAATAAATCTTCACTACCTTGGAGATTATCCTAAATGTATCTCCCGAGCCTGAATGCAACTTCCTGAACCTATAGGATTGCTTGTGCACATTACTAGTGGTGAAGGTGTATCTCCTTCCGTTAGCAATCCTATGGTCTAAATCCATAAGGATTATGTATAGGGATCCTGCTACTACCGAAGTTGCCTTATATATAATACTCTGATGGTCCTAAGTCCATCAAATACATGCTTATAAGCATGCCTAAAACTTATTGATGTTTGCAGAAAGGGCATGCTACGATGCCATAACATTCCTACCTAAAGGCAAGTGCGTATATAACGCCATGCGGTAGGAAAAATTTCGACAGCATTTCCCCAGGAAATGGAATCCCAAAAAAAATTAAACCATAACTCAGTGGCACTCAAGCCACCTAAAAACATAGGGCTTGACAGGCCCATGGCATGCACGCCATAAACTTATATATGGATTCCATGACCTGCAAAAACACAAAAGTATTTGCTAGCAACCATTCCCGGTGTTGCATAGCCATATGGTTTCTGTAATCTTCTTTCCTGCAAACAATCAAAAGTATACTTCTTGCATGTTGATCCATACTTTTAAGAGCTTAAACAATGATCAACACTCGATGTATGCAATCCCATTCATGCATGTAGATACAGAACATGCCATAACATAAATAAAATGCCAGAAAGCATAAAATATACATCCCTGAGTAATCTGATTTTGGAATTGCACGCATCCAATCGCTCTCGACAAGCTTCGAGACCTTTGCACCTTCCTCCTCAGGTCCTAACATACACTTTGAAGTGTCCCAAAATATCGGAGCACTCCTCAAAACATAAAGCATGGTCAGGTGATTACAAAAATAATGCAAATTTAGCTCAAAAATGCAGTAGTAATCCTTCTTTAGACCTGCAAAAACCACTTTAGGACCTGAAAATGTCATAAACTGAAATATAAAGCATGTGCAAATAGGTCGAAGTGAAATTACTCAAATTGCCTTCCCGGTTTGAAAGATATGGCTCCCGGAAGATAGTCGCCAAAAACTGTTCAGATTTTTCAGAGCTATTCAGACCTGCAAAAATACTTATTTTCCAAAATTTTTTCTCATAAACTAAAAGTAGACCTTGTGCTCTTCGAAACGAGCCATAGCACGTCCAATTTGGAGTTTCCTAGCCCAAGATATGGCCATTCCAAGTGGGACATGCCAAACTAGTGGACTGTTGGAGGGATTGGAAAAAGTGTAAAATTGTGATTTTTGGGGTGCCCAAAAGCATTCTTCCATCATGCAAATCCTAAAATTCTCTCCATAACCTCAGAGAGTGATATAGGAAGATGCTTGAGCCATTTTTTTACCTTTCCAAATCCTCCCTTCAAGCATGCTAATTTGCTCCCCAAAAGAGGCCTAAATCAAGATTTTGCTTTTATGCAAAAACTTAAATGGGAGCTCTTAGCAAGCTTCTAATCCACTCTAAATGTGGATTTCTCTTGGATTATATACAATAATCCATGGGAAGCCTCTAAATGATCTTTTTCTTACTCCAAGAAATGGAGTTTGGCAAAAGATTAATTTCTGAATTTTTCCAAAAAGTGCGGGAAGGGGGTCTTTGAGGAACGAAAATCCCTCCTTAACTTATCATTTTGATGAATCTAATGATTCGCCTAAGAATTCCATGCACCATACTCTCAGTAAATATACTTTTTCCCATCCATCCATAATTATTGCACCTCTTTTTCCCTCTTCAAAAATGGGAATTTCTTAGATTTAGGTGCTGAAATTCTTTATCAAACTGTGATGGAAGGGGGTTTTGTGGAGCTTCAAACTCCCATCAAACTGAGATATCTTTTGGATTTCTTGATCTTGGATGGAAGTCAATACACTATACTATATGTGGGCATGATTATTTCCATAAATCTATTAAAAATACCTCTTCTTTTCCCCTTCCCAAAATGGCTACTTATCCAAAATAGCTCCTAAAATTTATGTAAAAATCATAAAAAATACGCTACTTTGGAAGTTCCTAAAGCTTACCCTTTCTTGTATTTTGAGGGAATCCTTGACTCTAGGTGAGACACTACAAGGAATACGGGCGTGTAGCGACGGTTAACGCGACAGAATTTCGTCGCTGTAAAATTGCAACTTGCGTCGGAAATACCCTCGAGCGCGGACCGTCGATTATACGACGCAAAAAACGACGGTATTTGCGACGGTATATGTCTAACGTCGCATAAACGACGCTTGTTAATGGCGTCGCTTAAGCGACGCTTTTTAGCGTCGCTTATGCGACGCTAAAAAGCGTCGCTTATGCGACGGTTTATAAGCGACGGTCTATTGCATCGCTTATACGACGACGCGTTGCATCGCTTATGCGACGATCTATTGACGGACAAAAATTAAAACGTTGGAGGCTCTGCAATCGGCATTTTCACGCATCCGATCGAAGAGCTCTCCAACGTTCGCAATTGCGCTGCGCTTACGAACTGAAGCAAGTATATGCAGAATTGTTGTTTTGCTTAAGCTCTCTGTTATTGTCTCCCTCTGTCTTTGTTTCTCTCTTTCTACATCTTTGTCTCTTTGAATTTTCTCTCTCTCTCTCTATATCTCTCTCTAGATCTCACTCTCTCTCTCTAGATATCTCTCTCTCTCTAGATCTCTCTCTCTCTCTCTAGATCTCCCTCTCTCTCTCTCTCTCTCTCTCTCTCTCTCTCTCTCTCTTCTCTCTTTCTCTTCTCTCTTTTTATTGCAGGTTATTCAAGAAGCTAACCAAGCAAAAACTATGGATCACAATTGTAAGTACAATTTCTATTATTTGTAGATCATTTGAATTGTGTTATTTTCATTACATACCATACTCACACTTATTGATATGCACTCATACACTTATACATGACGAAGAAGCACACACACATGCATATACCTACATATACACATATACATGCACATACACACACATACACATAGAGTTATACATATACACACACATACACAAGAACATGCACATATTGATACATACATATACACTTATACATGCACATGCATATACATACATATATGCACATATACACATGCACATATACACATATACATGCACATACACACACATACACATAGAGTTATACATATACATGCATATACATATACACACATACACATGCACATGCACATACTCATACACACATATGCACTTATACATGCACATGCACATACATACATATACACACACATACACATGCACATACATACATATACACACACATACACATGTACATACATACATATACACACACATATATACACTTAGGTACACACATATGAATGAATTATATAATTAAAGTATTAAAACACATGCTTAATATAAACAATAATAAAAATCAATAGAACAAAACTCTTCATTACTTAATACCATACACACAATTCAAAACATGACTGAAATGAAAAATATATAGATAAATATATGTATATATCAATGTAAATACATAATCCAATGTCATAATCAACGTCTAAAATCCTAATCATCGTCATCATGATCATCATCATCATCAGCAATATCATGATCAGATGGATCTTCCTCATCCTCATCCTCATGATCACCCTGTGACGATCGAGATCGTCCCTCCTGTGTCTGTCTCTCCACCTCATCCATATTTGTCTCCCCATAATACTCCTGTATTACATATAACAAACATAAATCAATAAAATAATTAAAACATTCATAACAACAAAATAATTATATAAAATTTAAAAATACTCACAAAGGCATCAGGATGATCTTGTATATACTCGCTCAAACGCCGATATCCAAAATGTGTAGCATACTCGATCTTGTGTTTCGTAGGATATCGACCATAATCCTTTCGCTGCAATGAAACAAATAAAAAACATTAGTTGCTTGCATTTTAACTAAAATAAAAAATATACTCACAATAACACATATACTTACAAACGTAGCTACAAAACCATTATGGCCCATTTGGCCTAAGTGCGATGTGTGGCCCTACTCCACTCTCTTCCTTGCAGCAGCCTGTTTATTCAAGGAAAAAAATACATAAATTAAATTAAAAAATTACTAAAATATCTAAAAATTATAAATATAAACTATTAATTTGTGTACCTTCTGCTGAGGAAATGACTCCTGAAGACGTAGCTGTCTACGAAAAAACTGCCACGACTCAGGTGGTATGTTAGCTCGCCTCTTATTTTTTTCGACCATACAATATCTCCTGTTAATTTAATCTCAAACAGAAAAAAAAGTCAGAATACATACACATTTATACACACATATACACATACACATACACATACACATACCCACATACACATATACATGCAAAAATATACGCATGCATATATGTATATATATACACATATACATACATATAACATAAACACACATATACATATCCACATATATACGTACACACACATGCATGCATATACACATTCATACAAAATACATGCATTTATCCCACAATACAATATCTCCTGTTAATTTAATCTCAAACAGAAAAAAAAGTCAGAATACATACACATTTATACACACATATACACATACACATACACATACACATACCCACATACACATATACATGCAAACATATACGCATGCATATATGTATATATATACACATATACATACATATAACATAAACACACATATACATATCCACATATATACGTACACACACATGCATGCATATACACATTCATACAAAATACATGCATTTATCCCACAATAATATGTGTTGTGTATATGTGAATATGTGTGTATGTATAAATGTGTATATGTGAATATGTGTGTATGTGTAAATATGTATATGTGAATTTTTTATTTATGTAGATAATCAAATTATTAATATCAAATACCATTATTTGTAGATTCTGATCAATCAGATGGAACTCCACCACCGTCTCCTCATCGTGCAACGACTTTATACTGTAAGTATATGAAATATTTAATTTTAACTATATTTGATGGATACATAACTTATATATTTTTTTTATGTTTCTTATGATGTGCAGATTCTGATCAATCAGAGGGTACTCCACCACCTCCTACCCATGCAACGACTTCACATGTGTCCTCCGATAGGAATTATGATGAATTTTACTATCAAGAGCATATTATATGTTGGTGTAACTCTTGTTATGGCACGTATCGAAGACCACGATTGGAATGTATTGAACATGAGGCAGAGTATGGTACTTTTGAGCATGCACCATCACCTAGTCAACGTGATAATGCTTGGGTATGTATTTTCTATATATATTAATGTCATTTTTTTATTTAAAAACCATGTATAAAATCAAATTATTATTGATATACAGGAATACTTGCTCGATGATGATGATGATAATGATTTTTCTCATAATGTTAATATACCTCGTACACGTCATGGACTTGCTGTTCATCAATTACAAGCAGAGGTTTCTAGAAATCCTCTACCTCCTGGTTTAGAGAATGAAACGGCTGGAGATTATCCATTGCCAGCTCGTGATCGTTCTTTAGTACAAACATATGATAGAAGAAGATATGGAGGATGGAATAGAGGACCACTTCCTTTAGATGGAGAGGTTTTCAACTTTTGGGGTAATCGCTATATGATTGCTCCATCCACTATTACTAATGCTGGTCGTGGTCTCTTTATTGTAGAGGATTTGTATGTGCCTCCGAACTCTGAAGTCACTCTTATGTCATTTTGTGGTCCTATATATGGATGGGGAGATTGGCATCGACTTTCACGTTATGTTCAAAGCATGAGTACTTATGGAATATGCTTGAACGCAGCATCTCTTACTAGTAGAAGGATTTTACATGCAGAAAATGAAAGATTATATATTGATGGAAGACCTTACACACATGGAAATATAGCAGGTTTAATAAATAGTAGTCGAGGGTTACATAATAGTTCAAGGACTAATTGCACATTTGAGGAGCGTGAAAATAGTCATGAATCACCATACATGAGTAGAGATGTATCAAGATACATAGTTGTCAATGCTATTACTACATTACATGCTGGTGATGAACTATTAGTGAATTATGGATGGCGTAGACCTCCAAGAGCACCTTTTAGCTAGAGAGAATAAAAATTTTCTATCCATATTTAATAAGTTATATACTTAATTTTATATTTGAAGTTTAATTTTAATTCATTTATGGAATACTAATGAGTTTTGTTTATATGTGTAGATTCCAACGTATGATGTTGATGATATTCGTCCACAACATTCACAATTACCAATAAGACCTCATTTATCAGAAGCTTCCATGAGGAGGCTACGCAAAACTAATCCTGTGCAATATGCAAAGTTGAAAGATCTATATTCAAAAGATGATAAAGTACAAGATTTGTGTGACAATGATGAAGATGATGGCATGGTAGATTTTATTGAGGATTGGTATCAAAATGACAGTGAGAGCATGGATATTTCTAAAAATGAGAAATATCTTCGAGAGGAATGTCTAAAGCATGTATATGAAGGAAGTCGTTTGACACGACTAAGTGCAAGCTTACTTATTCTCAACCTTCAAAATCGTTTTGGATGGAGTAATATATCTGTTTCGACACTATTAAGGTATAATTTTCAATTTTCTATCTACTTATATATATGCGCATCTTTTAAAACTATTAATGCATCTTTCAAAATATTCATAAAAAATTTGATTGTTTGGATGGCAGGATACGATTGTTTGTTTTGGAGGATATGAAGTATGTATCTTCATTGAATGATTTGTCGATTCACCCATATGTTCAATTTGAAAGTGTGAGAAGCGGATTTATAATTTGTATTCAAAGAATTTGGCACTGTTTATAGGCCATACAATGGTGACCTGGATGCATCGCATGCACAGAGGTTACTCAAGATAGAGCAATCTGATTATAATGGACTAGTGCCAGCAAGATTCCTAGGGTATGCAGTAAACCTCTTGCATGTCAATGATGAGGCGCATTTGAAGTTTAGGATACAAAGTGGAAATCATGGTGGCTTGAGAGGATCACACATATACATGCAAGAGGTTTACTGCATACCTCAGGAATCCTGCTAGTACTAGTCCCTTATAATCAGGTTGCTCTATCTTGAGTAACCTCTGTGCATGCGATTCATCCAGGTCACCATCGTATGGCCTATAAACAGTGCCAAATTCTTTGAATACAAATTATAAATCCGCTTCTCACACTTTCAAACTGAACATATGCGTGAATCGACAAATCATTCAATGAAGATACATACTTCATATCCTCCAAAACAAACAATCGTATCCTGCCATCCAAACAATCAAATTTTTTACGAATATTTTGAAACATGCACATAAGCATACACATATATAAAATTATATGCATATATATATATGTATATTTATTTATTTACTTTCTTTAATATATCATTTTTTTGATAAACTTACAGGTTATTATCTGAAAAGTTTTTACCAAGTCAAAATATTCTTCCTACCTCACATGATGAAATGAAGAAGATAATCAACAATCTTGGTATGGATTATCAATGTATACATGCATGTCCTAACGATTGTATTTTATATAGAGGTGAATATGCAGACTCTTTGACATGTCCCAAATGTCAATCTCCTCGATATAAGGGTGAAGAAGGTAAAATCCCGAATAAGGTATTGAGACATTTTCCATTGGCTCCACGGATTAGACATATGTTTCAAAGCCCCGAATTGTCAAAGCTTTTGACTTGGGGACATGATCACAAAAGTACTGATGGAATAATCAGAATTCCTCATGATAGTGTTGCTTTTCAGCATATTGATTCTACATGGCCTGAATTTGCACAAAATCCACAGAATCTAAAGTTAGGAGTTGCATTAGATGGGGTTAATCCATTCTCCATGAAATCCAGTAAATGGTCAACATGGCCAGTGGTAGTCATAAACTATAATCTTCCGCCATATCTTAGCATTAAAAAGGAACATTTAATGCTTTCACTTTTAATCCCAGGCAAAAGACAAGTTAAAGATATGAATGTATATCTTGCTCCTCTCATTGACGATCTTCAAGAGTTATGGAGAGGTATTAATGTCATTGATATATCAAAAAGCATCAATGAAAGACATATTACGATTCGTGGTATTGTGGCTTGGACTATTCACGATTTTCCTGGATATGGCGTTTGTTCAGGTATTGATGTAATTTTTTTATTCAATATGCATGTAAATAAATATGATTTAATCTAATTATATTTTTATCATTTTCCATGATGCAGGAATATCTACTAAGGGTTATAAAGCTTGTCCATATTGTGGTGATTGGTTGAGATCAATCTATAGTAAGAATCTCAACAGAAATATTTATCTTCGACATCGACTATTCTTGCCTGATGATCATCCATTAAGATCTAAAAGAGAAGCGATACATTTTAATGGAAAGCTTGAAACAAGTCAGTGTCCAAAACCTATGACGCCTATGGATTGGTATAAAAAATGGACAGATGGACCTCTGATAGATCCAGAAGCAGAAATCTTCAGTGATGATTCAGATAATGAGTATGTGAACAAAGGTAAAGGGAAATTGGCACTCGCAGAGAACATATCAATATGGTATTCTTTGGAGTATTGGAAAGAGTTAAAAGTATGTCATCTTCTTGATCCTATGCACATATTCAAAAATATTGGTTATTCACTATGGCAGCATCTTCTTGGACTAAAAGATACCACAACATCAAGAAATGATTTGAAAGATCAAAAATCCAAACCAAAGTTATGGCCAGTTTTTGATAGACATCGACAAGAAACGACTTATGCATCTGCTCCTTGGGTACTTACGACAAAAGAGATACAAACTATCAACAATAGAATTCAATTGATCAAGACTCCTACAGGATATGGAGCATCGTTTCAAAACATGTTTACTATGGATGATAAGAGCTTATCTGGATTAAAGACCCATGACTGGCATAACTTTTTGAAACATATTTTACCTTTGGTTATCGATGGATGTACAACGAAAGGAGTACGAGATGTCATCTATCGTCTTGGATCACTTATAAGGTAATTATGATACTTTTATATTTAATATGTTTGAATATTGGATATCTTTTATTTTTTAATTAACTTCTTTACAATTGTTTTTATGATTTGTATAGGTGGATTACATCCAAAGAGATCGATAAAAATTCGATCCCACAAAAAAAACGTGAATGCAAAGAGCTACTATGTTTGATGGAAAAAGAACTTCCTACTTCATTTTTTGATATTCAAGTTCATTTACTAGTCCATCTTGTAGATGAGATAGAGATTGCCGGTGTTGTCAACACTCGATGGATGTTTTGGGTCGAGCGATTTATGGGAATACTAAAAGGTTATGTGCGACAAAGAGCAAAACCAGAAGGATCCATGGCAAAGGGTTGGATGCTTGAAGAGTGCATGTATTACGTTAGTGAGTACCTTGAAAGAGTTCATGAAGAAGCTCCACGTGCATGGACCAACGAGTCTTCTTCAAAAATAACCGATGAGGTATTATCAGGTAAGGGGGTTCCATTCTTATTTACATTTCAAGAAAAAAATGATGTTTCCACTTTTGTAGCATATAATAGCGAATGCATGCAAGCATTCGTTAGCGAGTACGAGGAACTTCAAAGTCTCCAAAGTAAAAGGCGAAAAAACAAAAGATCTAGACGTAATCTCGATAATAATGAGATTACAGATATACCTTCTTTCACGGATTGGCTATATAGTCGTTTGCAACGCGCCAACGCAAATAATGAAGAAATCTCAGATGAGCAAAGAGAGTTAATGATGGGTTGTGAACAAAAGGTAATTTTATTAAAATATATATTTTATTTTTTTCATATATGTATGTTAGTTTCTATTTACTAATTCAATTTATTTTGCAGGCTCGAATGTTCACTAATATGTGGGCTTTTGGATAGCATATTAGAATCAAATCCATTGATTCTTTACGTAAAACAGAGGATTCTAGTATTGTTGCTTGTTTCAAGCAACTATCACGTGCTAGCTCAAAAGACACGAACCTTATAGATGGCGAACTTGGTTACGTAGGAACTATTGTTTGTATCTACGAAATTTCATTTCGTACATTCAAACAGGTAGAAAAAAGTTTATATATTTTTTTTAGAGTTAGTTTTTTTTTAAGCACCTAATAATGGGACGTTTTTGTTGTTATATATTGTGATAGGTCATTTTGAAGGTTGACTGGTATCGAGCGGAGTATAAAGGTAGTAATTCTACAATAAGAAAGGAATTATCTGGGTTTTGGGCAATTGATTCTTCCAAGGTAATGCGATCTACTAAAGAACCATATATTCTTCCTAGGCATATTGAACAAGCATTTTTTTATAAAAACCCAGATGCTCATCCTTGGTGGCAAGTCATTCATGTGCAACCTAGAGGTAGGTCATTGTTTGAACAGTTTATTGTTAGAGAGATTGAAGAAAGTCCTCTTGATGATTCAGCATCAGATACTGATACATCAACATCTGGAATAGAAATTAGACTCATTATACGGGATAATGATACTAATCTTTTTGATGAAGAGGATAATTCTCTACATGCTGATTCTACTGATGAGGAAGAGGAATTACCAGAAATAGATATTAATCCACCAATAGATGATGTGATTCATGAGAACATAGATTTAACAATAGAAGAAATAAATGAAATCAATAAGGATAATGAAGATGAGACTATATTGATGTCTTACCAAAATGATGGCAATAATGAAAACATATGAGCAGATTAGATAGTAACTTGAAGCTTCTGAATGGATATATATAATAGGTTTTTTTTATTAACTTGAATAACGATGAATCCTACTAGAGAGATGAAATCATGTTCTTCTAAGTTAGAACATGAAGCTCGGGGGTATGCCTAATTATTTTATATATAGCTTTATCTTCGAGGAGTAAATTTTTATCATGTATGTATGCATATGTGTGTGTATTCATGTGTATTATATGTATACATATATTAGTATGCATATATATGTATTTCATGTATATGTATGTGTTTGCATGTGTGTGATATATGTATACATGTATTCATGTACGTAATATATGCAAGTGTTTATAATTGTGTACATGTATATATGTATATGTGTCTATGTGTAAATATGTACATGTAAATATGTATGCATGTATATATATGTTTATGTGTGCATGTAGGCATGTACATGTATGTGTAAATATGTACATGTAAATATGTTAGTATGTATATATATATTTATGTGTGCATTTAGGCATGTATGTGTGAAGCATAATATATCTACTCCATTTTATATTTATGTATCCTATCTACATGATGTGTATATATCTTTACATATATTATGAATCATGATCCTCGTTGATTCGAGTAGCTATATATAGAGGCATAAGGTTGGGAGGAGAGACATCTCTCTAGTAGGACGTCGGAGGTGTATATATACTTCAAACATAGGGCTAAAAGGTTTTATATGTATATGTATATACATTTTTATTTTAGATTTTTTTATATGTATATATATATATATATATATATATATATATATATATATATATATATATATATATATATATATATAGATACATACATACATACATACATAGTTTTTCCATACGTGAAACATACTTCCAACGCATACGGGTATGGAAGTATGAAAAAAGTATGGAATTTCAAAAAAAATACCATACGTGATATCATACGTGTGAGAAAAAAAGTATTAAAAAAATATGAAAATAATATATATATATATATAATAATAATAATATATAATATAATATAACAGAAAACAGCCATAAAATATATAAATATGCAGCTGAACATTCAGATTTCAGATTTCAGTTCACACACTTCAGAATTCAGATTCATAAAATATATAAATATGCAGCTGAACATTCAGATTTCAGATTTCAGTTCACACACTTCAAAATTCAGATTCATAAAATATATAAATATGCAGCTGAACATTCAGATTTCAGATTTCAGTTATCACACACTTCAGAATTCAGATTCTAATCTCTAGATAATCATGATTTGTAAATATGCAGCTTCAATTTTGTCGAGATACATAGATGTATACATACATGATACACATGCATACATACATACTACAAAAATAGAAACATGTATATTAGATACATATATAAGTTAATATACATGCCTTTCAGTAAACATAGAGTAATAGATTTTAGGAATGACATCATACATACATAGATGCATATATAGATACATACATACGTACATACATACATAGCTCTCTCTCTCTCTCTCTCTCTCTCTCTCTCTCTCTCATATACATACATACCGTGCATTGTTGCGACGATGAGCCATAAGTGTCCACATCTCTTTTAAACACCACTTAAGGGACCATCCTGTCCCAAACTCTGTCTCAAGTGAACTAAGCACGTACTTTTTATCCCTCTCATCATGCTCACTACAAAAATAAAAAACATAATGTAAATAAAACATAAGATATACATTTCAATTTATATGTAAAACTTTTACTTACTTCCATGGTAAGTGGATAAAGCGCAGGTAAGAGTCGCATAGTGCCCGCATTCTTCTCTTGAACTCCAATCCATTCCCTATGTACACAATGTTCCCCTCCGGCTCTATGTCGCACTCTAGTCCTAAGGTGCCTATGCATGTCCTCATAGGCAACTCTGCTCTGCTATCACGTGCTGGAGGTGGTATAGGTGTCCTAAAAATAGATAGATAGAAATAAATAAAAATATGTGCTATAATATCATTAAAAAAAATTATGAAAAAAAACATACCTGTGAGCAGATAGCTCTCTTCCTGCATGTGGATCCGCAGAAGAGCCCTCGTCTGATCCCGTAAGCATCTGGATCGTATAATCCAGCTCCTCATCGGACATGTCTGCGTAGTCCCGCATTATGGCCCCTAGAGTATCTGACGGAACTCTTGCTCTCATAAGACTTTTTATGAGAGTGAGTTTCGCCTTTCTCTCTTTACTGGGATCCATAATACCTAACATATAAAACAAAATGGTTAGAAATCAATATATATATACGTGTATGTGTGTGTATGCATGTGTATGTGTGTGCATGCATGTGTATGTGTGTGTATGCATCTGTGTGTATGTGTGTAGGTATATGTGTGTGTTGTCTATGTGTATGTGTGTGTGTCTATGAGTGTGTATGTGTTTATGTATATGTATGTATCTACGTGTGTGTATGTATCTATGTGTGTATGTGTATGCATGTATGTATGCATGTGTGTGTATGCATATGTATGTGTGTGTATGCATCATTATGTGTGTCTATGTATGCATTTGTACGTGTGTATGCATCATTGCATGTGCATGTGTCTATGTGTGTATGTGTGTGTATATGTGTGTGTGTCTATGTGTATGTATGTGTGTGTGTTTATGAGTGTGTATGTGTTTATATGTATGTATGTATCTATGTGTGTCTATGTGTCTAAGTGTGTATGTGTATGCATGTATGTATGCATATGTATGTGTATGCATATGTATGTGTGTGTATGCATTATTATGTGTGTCTATGTATGCATGTGTATGTGTGTATGCATCATTACGTGTGTATGTATCTATGTGTGTATGTGTGTGTGTATATGTGTTTGTATGTATGTATGCATGTGTGTGTGTATGCATGTGTATGTGTATATGTGTATATGTGTATATGTGTGTGTATATGTGTGTATGCATGTGTGTGTGTATATGTGTGTATATGTTTGTATGCATGTGTGTGTATGCATATGTATGTGTGTGTATGCATTATTATGTGTGTCTATGTATGCATGTGTATGTGTGTATGCATCATTACGTGTGCATGTGTCTATGTGTGTATGTGTGTGTATATGTGTGTGTGTCTATGTGTATGTGTGTGTGTCTATGAGTGTGTATGTATGTATCTATGTGTGTGTATGTGTATGCATGTATGTATGCATATGTGTGTGTATGCATATGTATGTGTGTGTATGCATAATTATGTGTGTATGTGTCTATGTGTGTATGTGTGTGTGTATACATTATGACAGTGTATGTAAGCATGTGCATTATGTATGCATATAAGTATGTATGTATGCATATGCATATGCATTATGTATGCATATGCATATGCATTATGTATGCATATGCATATGCATTATGTATGCATATGCATTATGTATGCATATGCATATGCATTATGTATGCATATGCATATGCATTATGTATGCATATGCATATGCATTATGTATGCATATGCATATGCATTATGTATGCATATGCATATGCATTATGTATGCATATGCATATGCATTATGTATGCATATGCATATGCATTATGTATGCATATGCATATGCATTATGTATGCATATGCATATGCATGTGTATGCATATGCATGTGTATGCATATGCATGTGTATGCATATGCATGTGTATGCATATGCATGTAAGTATGTATGTATGCATATGTGTGTGTATGCATATGCATGTAAGTATATATGTATGCATATGCATATGCAATATGTATGCATGTATGTATATGTGTGTGAATGTGTGTGAATGTGTGTGTGAATGTGTGTGTACATGTGTCTGTATGTGTGTATGCATGTGTATGTGTGTGTATGCATCATTATGTGTGTATGTGTGTGTACATGTCTGTATGTGTGTATGCATGTGTATGTGTTTGTATGCATCATTATGTGTGTATGTGTGTGTATGTGTGTGTATGTGTGTGTGTCTATGTGTATGTGTGTATGTGTGTGTGTCTATGTGTATGTGTGTATGCATGTGTATGTGTGTATGTGTCTATGTGTGCATGTGTGTGTATATACTATATGTGTGTGTGTCTATGTGTATGTGTGTGTACCTATGAGTGTGTATGTGTTTATGTTTGTATGTGTCTATGTGTGTGTATGTGTTTATGTGTGTATGTGTATGCATGTATGTGTATGTGTGTGTATGTCTCTCTATGTGTGTGTGTATGCATATGTGTGTGTGTATATGTGTGTCTATGTGTGTATGCATGTGTATGTGTGTGGATGCATCATTATGTGTGTATGTGTCTGTGAGTGTATATGTGTGTGTATGTGTGTGAGCGTCTATGTGTGTGTATGTGTGTGCGCGTCTATGTGTATGTGTGTCTGTGTGTGTATGTGTGTGTATCTATGAGTATGTATGTGTTCATGTGTGTGTATGTGTCTATGTGTGTATGTATCTGTGTGTGTATGTATCTATGCATGTGCATTATGTATGCATGTAAGTATGTATGTACATTATATGCATATGCATATGCATTATGTATGCAAATGTATGCATGTATGTGTTTATGTGTGTATGTCTCTCTATGTGTGTCACGTGTGTATGCATATATGTGTGTGTATGTGTGTGTATATGTGTCTGTATGTGTGTATGCATGTGTATGTGTGTGTATGCATGTGTATGTGTGTATGTGTCTATGTGTGCATGTGTGTGTATATACTATATGTGTGTGTGTCTATGTGTATGTGTGTGTACCTATGAGTGTGTATGTGTTTATGTGTGTATGTGTCTATGTGTGTGTATGTGTTTATGTGTGTATGTGTATGCATGTATGTGTATGTGTGTGTATGTCTTTCTATGTGTGTGTGTATGCATATGTGTGTGTGTGTGTATATGTGTGTCTATGTGTGTATGCATGTGTATGTGTGTGGATGCATCATTATGTGTGTATGTGTCTGTGAGTGTATATGTGTGTGTATGTGTGTGAGCGTCTATGTGTGTGTATGTGTGTGCGCGTCTTGTGTATGTGTGTCTATGTGTGTATTTGTGTGTATGTGTGTGTGTGTCTGCGTATGTGTGTGTGTGTCTATGCGTGTATATGTGTGTGTGTGAGTATGTGTGTGCGCATACCTTGTGTATGTCTCGCTTCTCTCTCTCCCTCTCGCGCGCTGTATGTCTCTCTCTCTCTCTCGGTCTGTATTCTTCCTCGCGTTCAAGGCCCGGCACAAATGTGCCGGGAGAATTGAATTTTTTTTTTTACATTCCAGAGCGTCGCATATGCGACGCTCTGCAGTTTGCCATCGTCGGTAAGTGCGTCGCTAACCTGCGACGCTACTAGCGACGCTTCTGGTTTAGCGTCGCTTATGCGACGCTATCGTCGCTTATGCGACGATGCTCGGCCAAAAAAAAAAATCCGAAATTTTTACCGTCGCTTATGCGACGGTTTCGTCGCATAAGCGACGGTTTTCGTTTTTTTCCCGATTCGGGGGCGTCGCTACGCCCCCCTTTTTCTTGTAGTGAGAGTACATATCTCATACTCTCCATACATATGATTTCCCTCCAAAAACTCGGCCCTCCTAATGCTTCATTATCATTCTCAAAAATGAAAACTTCTTACAGGAATGCAAAAATACCCAAACGTGGAACTTGAAGCCATAACTCCTTGTTGCCAAAACCTCAAGAAAGAACGCAATGATCCCATTTCCTTTGCATATGAGTACTTTTCCTAACTCCTTTAGATCCATCTATCCTTCCTCCTCGGTGCTACCTTCACCACTAACTTTCATAGGAGTGGAGGATTTTTTCCTTCTCTCTTGGTACTTGTTGATGTTAATGGGACTCGAGCTTCACACAATGGAGTAAGCTATGTTTGCTCTTAATGGGACTCGAGCTCCACACAATGAAGTAATCGTCTTGATGCTTTCCGTCCTACAAGAATTAGCAGAGTGCTTCGCTTTCTCTCACACACGCGAGGCGCCTAGCTGAACTTGCCCGCTCACTGAGGTGAGAGAAAGCACATCTTGTATGTGAGGCGCTCGGTTGAACGTGCCCGCTCTCTGAGCTGAGAGAAAGTATGTCCTCCATGGGATTATCTTCAACAAATGGAAGTGGGCAACGTGGATAGCCCACTCCCCCCTCTTCAAGAGGTCACGGGTTCGATCCCAGCCTCTACCATCGCATAAAAAGCACACAGAACTGCCTTCGAAACCTGCTCTGATACCACTGTCACATTCCTTTTGATGGCGCCAATCAAAACTGTAATCACTTCAGCTCTTGGACGACGACCTCGACCTCAACACACAGAGATTACGCTTCCGTTCTCCTCCCAACCGCCGAGCCAGTGTTTTCTTCTTCTCATAAAGAGTCACCTTAATTAAGACTCTCTCCCTAGTAATATACAATGCATCTATCTGATGCCATGTGGCAAAACAAGCCACGTCATCTTAGAGGTGTTCCCATGTAACACCCATGATATGACATACATCATTCTAGAGCACTGATATTTTAAATACAATGGGATATAATGGATGGGATGAGATTGACACACACATCATTCGTGAGTTTTAACTTCCAAGCCTTCAAAAGAGAATTTAGAGAGTTTTTAAGAGGTGCTAGTTAGACCTTGACAAGGGACGTCTTTTGTGAGAAGTTTTGGATACCGTCTTTGATCATCTGACTCATCAATCATTGTCTCCATCGACTTCTCTCCATACAGAATAAGAAGATGTTTCCAAAAGCAATTCGAATACAGAAGGAGGTTTAAGGCCCCCTAAGAGGAGCTCAACTACCCCTCCCCCCCTCCCCCAAGGAGGCCACATGCCCATGATGCCCCCAACCCTCCCCCGTTGTCGGGATGAAATCCCGCAGGGAATGTGCATTGTTTTTTTTCAAAAGTTCATTGTTTCATGACGGTTTGTGTGATGTTTTGATCTAAAGAGGGTACATTTCATGCATGATTTGACTGATTTGATTGCCTGTGTGATAAGAAACCATGTTAGAGATGTGCATTAGAACCGTGTGTGTAAATAACTGACATTAGACCCATGAAAACTTTAGGTTTGACCCTTGAAACTGACTCGAAACATGAGTTTACCCTATGAAAAATGAACTTGAACCCTTGGAAACCCTTGGACTTTAGGCCGAAATTTGTAAATAAATCCTTGAATTGGCGAAGTTGAGATAATTGTGAGCAAAACCCTGATTTCTCCGACCAAAAACCCTAGGTCGGACCCTTGGAATCGGCGTTTATCCTAGGTCAAACCCTTAGATTAATTAACCCTGTATATAGTGTGGAACCAAAACATTAATTTAGGGAAAATAAAAAGGACAAACATAAAAAATAGAATCAAGAGATGGGATTTTCCAAGAAAAGTAAGTGAACATGCATGATGGTCTAAAATTGGAAAGTTGGTTAAGGAGGTTGGAAGTTTCTAGAGGGAAGTCCAAGGGTGGGGAGGCCTATAAATAAGTGCCTAAACTCCTTTGTCCCCCCCTGTGATCTTTCTTGTGGATCCTTCTTATCGGGATGAAATCCCGCAGGGAGTGTGCATTGTTTTTTTTCAAAAGTTCATTGTTTTATGACGGTTTGTGTGATGTTTTGATCTAAAGAGGGTACATTTCATGCATGATTTGACTGATTTGATTACCTGTGTGATAAGAAACCATGTTAGAGATGTGCATTAGAACCGTGCGTGTAAATAACTGACATTAGACCCATGAAAACTTTAGGTTTGACCATTGAAACTGACTGGAAACATGAGTTTACCCTATGAAAAATGAACTTGAACCCTTGAAAACCCTTGGACTTTAGGCCGAAATTTGTAAATAAATCCTTGAATTGGCGAGTTTGAGATAATTGTGAGCAAAACCCTGATTTCTCCGACCAAAAACCCTAGGTCGGACCCTTGGAATTGGCGTTTATCCTAGGTCAAACCCTTAGATTAATTAACCCTGTATATAGTGTGGAACCAAAACATTAATTTAGGGAAAATAAAAAGGAAAAAAATCAAAAATAGAATCAAGAGATGGGATTTTCCAAGAAAAGTAAGTGAACATGCATGATGGTCTAAAATTGGAAAGTTGGTTAAGGAGGTTGGAAGTTTCTAGAGGGAAGTCCAAGGGTGGGGAGGCCTATAAATAAGTGCCTAAACTCCTTTGTCCCCCCCTGTGATCTTTCTTGTGGATCCTTCCTACAGGTATGCTCCTTGACCTTACTTGTTCATTCATGTTTTACTTCCTTCTTCATACTTTCATGATGTGTCGAGATGGAGATAGCCTTCTAGTGTGGCCACTAAGATTGTGAGAGTTTTTTCACGGTTGTATACTTACCGTTATCGGGATTAGAGGTGGTCATACAGTACAGAGAGAGAAGCACAGAAACAGCTGACTGTTGGTCGCACGAGCTGTGAGAAGCATGCGACATATGCGCAGAAAATGAGAGAGAGAAGAGAGAGAGCTGGTAGGTGGTCAGCGCCGTCGGAGAGAAAGAGTGGGAGTCTGGGAGATACTCATCGTGAGGATGACAGTCCTACAGATCCTGTGCACGTGGCGGTCGAGAGAGAAAGTGGCAGAGAGATAAGTTGATGGCGGCGCTGCTATCGCACGGGAGGTGAGAGAAAAGGGCGTTCATTATGCTGGTATGGCACGCGGACAAAATCAGAGCCAGGAGTCTCTTGGCGGTGCTGCATGGCTGGCAGACTGAAGAGAAGAGAGGAGAGAGACTCGAGAGGCATTGTCGCCTCCTATCACATGGAGAGGAGTTGAAAATAGAGACAGAACTCTCTTCATAGGCAGCAACTGGGCACGAGGCGTCGCGCGTGAGAGAAACGAGGGGAGAGAATGGCGCTCATATCAAGGAGAGAGAGAGAGTCGGAACTATAGATATTCCATGCGCATGTGAAGAGAGAGGAGCTGCTGACACGTTGGAGAGAAATGGTGGTGAAGTCGGCAAGAGAGAGAGAGAGAAAGAGAATCGCGCATATAGGATATGGTGATAAGAGAGAGCCTGAGAGATGAGCATGCCACATGTTAATTGTGAATTCAGATAAAAAAAAAAAGTGATGCATTATAAAGTCCAGGTTTGAAGAACCTTGTGCGTCATTTTGGCGAGTAAAGTTTGGAGAGGTTAAGTAATACGCAGATCACGTTCCAAATGACAATGCTTCAATCACGTACATTTTAGAATATTGTTGCCTGCAACAACAGAAATGACATCTTATATTCATCCAATATGTTCTATGTCATCAATAGATGTACTGGTTTATATCATGTCGCTAATCCATTTAAGAATGTATGAAAGGGGAATTTCGCATTTGCAGAATAATTTTGCAATTGGCGCTACACAGTAACCACATGACTTATACCATGATATGATTTCTCGTTTGCTATACCTTGTTTCTACAAAAATTTATCACCAATTTTGTTAGGGCTAACCACGTAGCTGTTGAAAGTTTTTCAAGCTCAAGAGTGTGGGAACATGCCCCAAATTGAACCTTCCACCTTATCCACAATCAAAGGAGGCTGATTTCCACGAGTTGGAGGCATCAAATCATGCCCATAATGGAAAGAATTTGATTAGAGAAGATTTAGCTCACCTCTTGATGTGATTGGACCTCACTTTTGACATGTATATGCTTTTGATTGGTTAAAGAGGTTAGTATGAGGTCTTTAAAACCTCTAATGAGTTGTATTATGACTTAGAGTCGTGGAAATACGTGCCCAAGCTGCCCCATTGCTTAAGCACACCCCCTACTAGCTGTTCTCTGCATATTTTGCAGAAATTTCACTTTTACACACTCTATCTATCTAGATGTTTTTGGCAGACCCCCGGTCTTGTAATTGTTGTTTCTCCTTCATCCAGAATCCATTTGCAATGATTTTTGTCTTGTTGGAAAGCTTATAAGTTCTACTTTGTCTGGTATAAGTCTCAAGTTCAGTGCCTGCACATGTGCAGAGAAATGTCTAGAACAGTGTCTATCCAGTTAGCTCATACTCTGTGAAGAGATCAAGTTATCTGTTTTGTTGCAGCTGATTGAGGCATCATCCAGTATCCAAATGGAGTGATTTTACTCTCATTTGAAAGCTCTTAAAGTCTAGTTTACGCCTGCAAAATTTCATTTTCAGTCTCTGCATATACTCAGAGAAACTCAGAAAATACAGAGCCTATGTCTGAAAAATTTCAGGATCCTAGGAGGGTTCATTTGCTTTTGTTGTGCACATAGGAGTGTTTATCCTCCAACAGTGGTATCAGAGCTATAAGTGGAGTATCAAAGAGAGAAGAAGGAGCTACTGAAGTGAAGTAAAGACTTAATCAAAGTTTGAAGGAAGGAAGCAAAGAATGGGCACGTCAACAACAAGGGGAAGGAAATACATCATCAAATCAAAGACGAAGCTTCATCAAGAGGAGTAGCTCTATTTTTTGAGGTAAAAGACATCCTTTTCAACTTCATTGCATCAAGGGGGAGGTTCAAAAGAGTTAGGAGGCACCATGGCTGATCTCAATGCTCAGATTGAGAAGCTCGAAAAAGGAAACTACCAACCATGGCGATTTAGAATAAGCAATTTTTTGATGGGGAAAGGTTTGTGGGGACTTGTGAGTGGTGGAGAGCCAAAACCCTACATAGATGAGGTAAATCCAACCAATGACCAGAGAAGAGCAGTAAGAGAGTGGGATGAAAGGGACAAAAGGGTCATTTTCATTTTATCTCAGCATATTAGCAACTCTATGGTAGGGCATATTCAAGATTTGGATACATCGAAGAAGGTGTGGGAGTGCTTGGAGAGATTGTATTCAACCTCCACAAAAGCTAGAAAAATTCAGCTCAAGAATGAGTTAAATAATCTTAGGAAAAGCCCCTCTCAAGGTGCTAATGATTACATATTAAAGGTTAAAGAGCTTGCAGATGCACTAGGGTCAATCGGTTGTGCCCTAGATGATGACGATCTTGTCGCCCACACCCTAAATGGACTTAGGGATGATGAAAAATGGAGGGCTTTCACAACTTCAGTGTATGTAAGGGACTCTCTTCCTGATTTTGATCAACTAATCACTCTCATGGTGACAGAGGAGATGACCCTTGGTGGTCATAATGCCAAGGATAGCCAAGGGCAATTGTTGTATGCAGGTAGAGGAAGAGGAAGACACAACCGAGGTGCTACAAGAGGAAGAGGAAGATATCAAAGCAACCAAGGAGGTCAAGGACAACAAGAAAATGCAGGTCAAAGAGGTGGAAGAGCCACAAATAGAGGAAGAGGTGCAAGATTTGGTGGAAGAGGACAAGCCACTTCAAATGGATGCTTTGTATGCGGTAAGCCCGGTCATTTTGCAAATGAATGCTATCATAGAGCTCAAAGACAAGGGAATCAAAGCAACAACAACAACAATTATAGAGGGCAAGGTAATTATGCAAACACATCATCCAGCCAAGGGAATGATTATTTATTTGCCATGAGGTATGGTGAAGATACAACTCAAGCTAGTGAAGATGTATGGTATGTAGACAGTGGATGTAGCAATCATATGTCATGTCGAAAGGAGTTTTTTAGTAATTTGCAGGTCCCAAAGCATCAAGGGCATGTGGAAACAGGTGATAACTCAGAGCATATCATTCAACATGTGGGAGATATCAGTTTGGAAGGAAATCAAAGAGCAAAGTGCTTATCAGAGGTATTACATGTCCCTACTATTACCAAAAACTTGATTTCGGTAGGCCAAATGGTAGAAAAAGGCTATCAAGCTCATAGCAAAAGGAAAAAAAGCAAGGGAGAATGTTCACAATGGACATAAATCAACCACACCATTCAATGTATGTCACATATGGAGACAAGAGGATAGCAGATTTGGATCTATGGCATAAACGAATAGGTCACATCAACCTACAAAAGCTCAAGGACATGCAAAGGAGGAGCTTGGTAAGAGGCCTACCAAATTTTACATCTAAAATGTTGCATGAAATTTGTGTAGCTTGCCAACAAGGAAAACAATCAAGGCTGCCCTTCAAGAAGAGTACCTATGTAAGTGCAAATGTTTTAGACCTCATTCACACGGATGTTTGGGGTCCAACAAGAGAAGCATCCCTTGCTGGAAATAGGTATTTTGTAACCTTCATTGATGACTTTTCAAGAAAAGTGTGGTTGTATTGCATTAGAAACAAATCAGATGTGTTCCACTACTTCAAGAAATTCAAAGCACAGGTGGAGAAGGAATCTGGCAAGTTTATCAAAACTTTGAGATCCGATGGAGGGGGAGAGTACTTCTCCCATGAATTTTCTGAATTTTTGCAGGTCAATGGCATCAAAAGGCAATTTACATGCAGGTATACCCCTCAACAAAATGGGGTAGCAGAGAGAAAGAACAGACACATAGCAGAGGTAGCAAGGTGTATGCTCAATGAAATGAATATGCCGCATTGTTATTGGGGAGAGGCTACATATACAGCCACATACATCATGAATAGATGTCCTACATCAGGTATACATCATCTAACCCCTGACGAAGCATGGAGTGGAAGAAAACCTTGCATTTCACATCTTAGAATCTTTGGTTGTATATGCTATGTACATGTACCTCAAGAGTTGAGGTCAAAGTTAGATGCCAAATCTGAAAGGTGTATTTTTTTGGGATATTCTATGGAACAAAAGGGGTATAAATGCTATAATCCCATCACCAAGGAGCTGAAGGTAAGTAGGCATGTTTTCTTTGATGAGTTGAAGCCTTGGTATGCATGCACAAGTCCATTGCAGGTTGAAGACATAGGTGAGACAGATTTGAAGAATGATGATAGAGTTCAAGAAAGCATGGATTTGAGTGGTCCAAGCAACTCATGAAACACAAGGACACCCTCACCATGGAGTGGAAGGCTTAGGGAAAGAGAGATCAGCTCTGAAGAAAGCAAAGTCAAAGGCAAAGAGAAGATTTCAGTTGAAGAAGGAAGCTATGTGGACAAGAGCATGTTGGAAGATGAAGAGATAGAAGAAGTTCAAACTCCAGGAGTGGCTAAACAAAGAAAGAAGATGGCAACCACACCAAAAGGAAGTGAAAGAAGGTCTTCAAGAGTAAGATATCCAGTACAAAGGTTAACATATGATAATTTCATTGCAAAGCATTATGCATACATGACTCAGGTAATCAAGGACAAAGAACCAACTAGTTATGAAGAAGCTAAGGATTGCAAGGAATGGCAAGAGGCAATGAAGGAAGAGCTCAAAGCACTTGATGAGAACCATACTTGGAGCTTGGTACCAGCTCAAGAAGGCATGAAGGTGATAGGTAATAAGTGGGTTTACAAAATTAAAAGAAATTCAGATGGTTCCATTGCTAGGTACAAAGCAAGGTTGGTGGCGAAAAGCTTCTCCCAAAGCTAGGGGATAGATTATGATGAAACTTTCAGCCCCGTAGCCAAGATGCCAACAATTAGGACTTTGATTGCAGTGGCCACATCAAGGAAATGGAGCTTATATCAGTTGGATGTGAAGAATGCCTTCCTCAGTGGAGAGCTTGAAGAAGTAGTCTACATGAGCCAACCTCAAGGATTTGCTAGTATGAGGTACCCAAATCATGTTTGCAAGCTAAGGAAAGCACTATATGGACTAAAGCAAGCCCCAAGGGCCTGGAATCAGAGGTTAGTGGATTATTTATCAAGTTGTGGATACAAAGAAAGTGTTGCAGATCCATCACTTTACATGAAGAAGCAAGGAGACAAGACGGTATATATATGCATCTATGTGGACGATTTGATCATCACAGGAAGTGATATTGCAGGTATTAAAGATATCAAATCAAAGCTAGGGAAGGAGTTCAAGATATCTGATCTTGGAACACTAAAGTACTTCTTGGGAATAGAGGTAATCTATGCACACAATGGCATCTTCTTGATTCAAAGAAAATACTTGTTGGATGTGCTATACAGGTTTGGTATGAGTGGTTGTAAGCCACTTTCTCAGCCCATGGAGCCCAATACAAAGTTGGTTGCAGGTCAAGGAGAGGCTATACAAGATATTACACTATATAGAAGCATAATTGGTTCATTAATTTATGCTACATTCACTAGACCTGATCTTGCATATGTAGTAGGTGTTCTCTCTCAATTTTTGCATACACCTACTCATGATCATCTTATGGCGGCAAGAAAGGTGCTTCGTTACATCAAGCACACCATCAACCAAGGTCTATTTTACTCATATGATGCTGATCTAAGTGTCAAAGGATATAGTGATGCTGATTGGGCAGGTAGCAAGGATGATCGAAGGAGTACATTGGGTTATGTTTTCATGATAGGTACAAAAGTGATCTCTTGGAGCTCTAAGAAGCAACCCACTGTTGCTCTTTCATCCACAGAGGCTGAGTACAGAGGTTTAGCATTGGCTACATGTGAGCTATTATGGCTTAAGAAGCTACTTAAGGACTTGGAAGTGGAAGTGCAGGAGTTTCCTCTTTATGGAGACAACATTTCAAGCATCTATCTAGCTAACAATCCCATGTTTCATGCAAGGAGCAAGCACATAATGGTTCATTACCACTTCGTTAGAGAAAAGGTGATGGCAAAAGAGCTAGATATAAGGTATGTGAACACTAAAATGCAGGTTGCAGACATGATGACAAAGTTTCTTGAAGGTACAAAGCTTGGAGGATTCAAGGAAGCTATCAACATAAGAGACATAGGCTGAAGCAACAAAGAAAAAGACTTGAGCTTGAGGGGGAGTGTTGAAAGTTTTTCAAGCTCAAGAGTGTGGGAACATGCCCCAAATTGAACCTTCCACATCATCCACAATCAAAGGAGGCCGATTTCCACGAGTTGGAGGCATCAAATCATGCCCATAATGGAAAGAATTTGATTAGAGAAGATTTAACTCACCTCTTGATGTGATTGGACCTCACTTTTGACATGTATATGCTTTTGATTGGTTAAAGAGGTTAGTATGAGGTCTTTAAAACCTCTAATGAGTTGTATTATGACTTAGAGTCGTGGAAATACGTGCCCAAGCTGCCCCCTACTAGCTGTTCTCTGCATATTTTGCAGAAATTTCACTTTTACACACTCTATCTATCTAGATGTTTTTGGCAGACCCCCCGGTCTTGTAATTGTTGTTTCTCCTTCATCCGGAATCCATTTGCAATCATTTTTGTCTTGTTGGAAAGCTTATAAGCTCTACTTTTTCTGGTATAAGTCTCAGGTTCAGTGTCTGCACATGTGCAGAGAAATGTCCAGAACAGTGTCTGTCTAGTTAGCTCATACTCTGTGAAGAGATCAAGTTATCTGTTTTGTTGCAGCTGGTTGAGGCATCATCCAGTATCCAAATGGAGTGATTTTACTCTCATTTGAAAGCTCTTAAAGTCTAGTTTATGCCTGCAAAATTTCAGTTTCAGTCTTTGCATATACTCAGAGAAACTCAGAAAATACAGAGCCTATGTCTGAAAAATTTCAGGATCCTAGGAGGGTTCATTTGCTTTTGTTGTGCACATAGGAGTGTTTATCCTCCAACAGTAGCTTGGCATACGATGAAAGATGATAATGAAAGGGAACAGATATCAATAGCCTACGAAACAAAATTTAATCTTCATCCATAGGTCCATGGAACCATCTAATGAAATGAGTATAAGATAAAATGAGAACGTGAGGCATGGGTCCCGAATGTGTCATTCATGTAGTGAATTTTAGAGGGGAGGTTTTTTTGTGAGTATTTTGTTTATGAGTTTCGAAATAATGTTTTATTCCATTATTGTCCCCTGTGATCTTTCTTGTGGATCCTTCCTACAGGTTACTGCGTGATCAGAGATTATTGTGAATTTTGAAGTAAAGAGCTACAAAGTGAGGACTTGAAGAAAAGCTTGGATCGAAGAAAAGTGAAGAAAAGATTAAATCGCAAAGACCAGAAGACAAAGATCGAGGGTGACTTCCTGCACTGTAGCGGGAAGCCTACATCATATCCAGCCGATCCGCACTGTAGCGGCGGCATTTATTTGTATTTATCTGTTCCGCACTGTAGCGGATTTTTGTATCGCGGACCCACACTATAGCGGGCATCACTGTATCATTCAGATTTTATTGTATCATCGAGTTTGTATACACACCGACCCAGTGATTTCGAGAATCAGTGCTATATCTGATTTGTCTCTTTCTCGACGCCTACGGTCGTGTACGCACGCACGTCTCGACACTTCCGAGGGGTAAGGGTCCCACGCGTACGAGGATCGCGCACGCTCCGGAGAGCACAGGCGAGGCGCCCAGCGCGCAGACGCCGCTCGCAGGACAGCGGGAACGGCGCACCAGAGCGGGGCCTGATCCAACCCCACGCACCGGCTTCCCGCCACGACCTCCTTCTTCCCGACACCTGAACCCGACGTGAAGCGAGGTGGTTGCCCGGTGATCCTCGACACGTCACCCACTCCTTGAGGAAAGAGACAAGAACCTCGACATCAGACAGAGACTTCAGGTACCAGCATTTCAAGTTATTTGAAATTTTGCATTGCTTCACATACACTGCTGAAACAAAAAGATTGTCTTGTTGCTTGAGTTTGAGCATCCACGCTTTGCATTATTTTAGTCCATACGTGTGAGCACTTTTTTTTCTTGCTAAGACTAGGGATTTACTGATTTCATAGCTTAGACAGAACATTAGAAAACTTATCACAAAAAAGGGGGGGAAAATACATTGAAATCTTGGGAATCAAAGAGGACACTTCAACTAAACTTTGGCCTAGGCAAATCAGAGAGCTTAGACTGACCTTTACCTCCTGGCTCGTGACTCATCAAGCCTCTTCTCTGATCTCTACTCTGAGCTTAGAGAGATAGTTGAACCACTTACACTGGACCTTGTGCTACATTCTAGGACAGAGTAGAGAAGAGAGATGGAGGATATATTCAAGGAAATGGTAATAGAGAAACAAGGGGCCCGCGTAGTCCAAGCGGTATTGAGAGAAAAAGGAAAGTTTACAGGCTTGAATGTAACCGAGTACCTAGATGTTTTTGAGGAACATGCACGGATTTATGGTCTACCCGAGGATGTGTTTACACATTACTTCACACGGGTAGTATCAAGATCCATTTTAGCCCCTATAATTGCACATATAGCAAAGCCTTGGGCCGAATTCAGAAAAGAATTGCATAAGTTGTTTTATTTGGAAGATTTTTCCCAACACAGTAGAGAAGGGTTCTTGCGGTGGATAAGCTCTCCGAAGCCCACTGCATCCCTCACTCAACTTTTGAATGAGTTCTTAAGAAGATATGAACAACTTCCACAGGCCGATTTAGATGCTTTGAAACTTGACCTAGTTATATCTTTCCTTAGGATCTTAAGTCTTGAAGACAGGACTGAGGTCGAAAGGAGGATTGAAGAGCTTGGGAAGAGATTTGGATTGACTGAAGATTGGGGTGTAGTGAGGAGAGAGGTAGAAGCGGTTGCCCAAATGAGGCAACGCCAGGCGGTGTTATACGATAGACCTGCAGTGGTAACACCACAACCGCCTAGGGAAACTCCACTTCCGGCAATTCCGAATGTGCCCAACGTCAGCTTTTGCTAATGTTGCATCCACTTCGCGATCGCTGATGGAGCTACAGGTTGAGATTCTCAGTCGACAGATAGAGAATCTTATTACGATGCAAGCGTCTATGTCAAAAGAAATGGCGAGTATTCATAATAAAGTTAATTCTATGGGATATCAGGACGCCACTCCTCCTCAGGCAAGTACGA
Source organism: Ceratopteris richardii (assembly GCA_020310875.1). Lineage (NCBI taxonomy): Eukaryota > Viridiplantae > Streptophyta > Polypodiopsida > Polypodiales > Pteridaceae > Ceratopteris > Ceratopteris richardii. The sequence continues at coordinate 154,471,530 of CM035422.1, forward strand.
GTTATGTAGATACATTACAGAGAGGAACTATGGGCATTCCAAATATGCAAGGCTATGTGATGCCACAGCCTGCACCTCTAGTGCAGCTTGTTGCCCAACAGATACCTACACCACCAGTGCAAACCACATTTCAAAGAAACACTGGACCTTTTGAGAGACGAGCATGTGGTGGGTTTGGAGGGGCTAAGAGATGTTTATGGTGTGATGCACAAGAGCATTTTTCATATGCTTGTGAAGAGCTTAAGCTAGCAAAAGAGCATCAACTGGTGATAGATATCGATAAGAAGTTATGTGACTTCAGGACCCGCCTTCCTCTACCTGTGAATTGGGGAAAGGGGGGAATGAAGAAGTTTTATGAAGATTTATCTGGCAATAATGCAAGTATATTAGCTGCACGATTAGAACCTGTAGAGGAGGAAGATGAAAAAGTGCCTAGACCTCGACCCCAAAGAAATTATTCCATTGAGGCTTTAGTGAGGGCTAGGGATGCCATTATGCAGAAGACTGCTTGGAAGTCTCCTGTTGATGATTCCTCGGTCTATTCGCACATAGCAAATGTAGAAGAAAAGAGGAAGAGAGATGAGAGTCAGGAAGAGACTGAGCCTAAAAGAAGAGTGACTAGAAAGCAAAGTCAAGAGGCTGAAGAAAAAGCTAAAGAGCCAGAGAAGAAAGTTCGGTTTAAAGAGCCTGTAGCTACTCAGGCAGAGGCAAAGAAGAAGGAGATAAGAAAGGGAAAGAGGCCGGCTGGGCCAATTAAGATTCAAGAACTGACTAAAGAGAAAGAGAAAGAACCTGAACCTGTTCAAAAGAAAGATGAAATTCAAGAAAGTATTCAAGAGGCTGACAAAGAAAAGAAGAAGAAAAAGAAGAGAACTCCAAAGGCTGTATTAATTTATGAGTTGGAAAGGAAAAATGATGCAAGAGAGATATTAAATGACATTTTACTGAAGAGCAATGTGACCATGACCTTGGAGCAGGTCTTCTCCATAGCGAAGCCTAAGTTCAAGGAAAGTTTTATAAAGCTGGTTAAGAGAAAGAGGTTTCCACAACCTGAAGATGTAGAGATGGAAGAAGCACTTGAAGATATTCAAGTGACAAATGAAGCAGTTACATTGAGTGATACATCTGATGATGATGATGATGAGGTTGTCAGGTGTCATAAAAATTCTCTAGGTTCTATCATACCTGATGATGAAATGAGGAAGACAGAAAGTGAGTTTAGCAGGACCTTTTGGGCGATAGGAACACCTGAGATGAAGGTGAAGCTAGGAAGCAATGAGGAGTCATGTTTTGCTCTGGCCTTGATTGACTCAGGATCAGAGATAAATGTGATTTCTAAGAAGCTCTATGATAAGTTTAGGTGGCCGATTGATAAAGATCATGGTTGGAGGATGAGGACAACGGATAATGGTTCAGGAGCACTGCTTGGGGCATGCGCCTTTGTGCCTGTGACCATAGGAGGGATTTCTGAGGAATTTCACTTCTTCGTCCAGGACCATTGTTCATATGAGGCTATCCTTGGGCAGCCCTTTATAGCTGAGGTAAGAATGGAGTCTAAGGCCATGGATGATGGATCTGCCTATGCACAAATCCGTTCTAGGTCTGGCCTTCATTCTCTGCAAGTGATGATTGTGTGTCCAAATCACTCCAGGAATAGAAAGAATATAAGAAAGAAACCTATTAATTCACATGACCATGATGAGTGTATGCCTGTTGGAGAGTATGGAGCTTCTGTTGATCAAAATTTCTGTTAGGATCCACTGTTGAGCGAGACAACAGTGGGATTTGGTTTGATGTCTCGCATGACTTTGTACATAATTTTGAAAGTTTTTCTATTTATTCATCTGTATTCAAGTTGCTATGCTTACAGAAAGAAAATGTTTCAAATAAATTCAGAAAAGTTCATGAGAGATACTATAAGCATTTAGGAATGATGTTACTTGATGAGAAGATTGAAGATGTGATCCAGTTGGAGAGAAGTTCGACTACTCTGGAAGAGCTTGAGAAGGCATTTGAGAGAAATGAGAAATCAGAAATCATTATGCTCAGCTCTATCCAAGAGTATGAGATGATTAAGGAGTTTATGAGAGAGCATGAAGTAAATGTAAATACGAAGTATAAGACTGTGGATAAGAAAGTGAAGCCTATAGCTCAGCCATTGCAAGAAGATAGTCATGAAAAGTATCTACGAGTGTCAGATGACCCTATGCTGAGACGACGAGAGCTCATAGGGCATCATTTCACTGATGAGACTATTAAAGAGATCAAGTTTGGAGAAAAACCATTCCTGAGAGAAGAAGAGAAAAAGAAATTTATTGAAGCCATCAAGAAACACCAAAAAGTGTTTGCACTTTTCCCACATGAGATAGGGTGCGCAGACCCGAAACAAGTACCTCCTATGATTATATTTACAGTGCCACATATACCATGGAATATCCGGCCTATACCAGTCCCAAAGGCTCACTTACCTGAGCTGATGAGGTTGCTAAAGGAAAAGATTTCCATGCGGATATTGGAACCCTCCTCGGCTCCATACTCGAATAGGTGGTTTACTGTGCCTAAGAAAAATGGGAAGCTTCGTTTCATTCAGGATCTGCAACCTGTGAATAAAGTCACAATTAGAAACGTAGGGACAGGACCCATAGTGGATGAGTTTGCTGAAGCGTTTGCTGGGCATTCCATCTACTCTATGGGAGACATGTATTCAGGTTATGACCAGTTTCAGTTGGCTATGGAGAGTAGAGACATTACGACCATGAGGACTCCACTGGGCCTTGTACGCATGTGTACTTTGCCGCAGGGAGTGACGAATTCTGTGGCTCACATGATGAATGCCATGAATCTAGTTTTACGAGACTTTATACCATCTGTGACTATGCCATTCATTGATGATGTTCCGATAAAGGGATGTGAGGAAAGAGTGAAAGATGTGAGTTTAGATGCTTCAGGATGTAGAAAGTTTGTGAGAGATCATATTGCTGATTGTGAGAAGATCTTTGAGAGATTTGAAGATGTGGGGCTCACACTTTCTTTAGAGAAATCGGTTTTTGGCGTTGATGAGGTCCTCATTGTAGGACATCTGTGTGGACATTATGGCCGCAAGCCATACCCGCAGAAAGTTGAGGCCATTAGCAGGATCTCTGAAGTGTGTCGTAATGTCAGTGAGGTGAGAAGGTTTCTAGGAGCCTGTGTATTCTATGTGATATGGATTCCTCACTTTGCTCACGTTGCGAACCCCTTATATGATCTCCTGAGAAAGAGAAAGAAGTTTGTATGGACAGAGAAACAGTCGAGAGCTATGCCTAAACTGAAGAAGCTGCTAATTGAAGCTCCGATTCTGAAGCGTGTTGACTATTCAGGTCAGAGACCTATCATTTTGACCGTTGATACCAGTCCTATTGGCATAGGCTGGGTCATAGGGCAAGATGATGATGAGGGGCAGAGATATGCAGTGCGCTTTGGTGCTACATGCCAAGTGCATTCATCAGTTAGGCACAGAGACTCGTTACATCCGACTTACCCTCCTTGTATCCATTATAAGTGGGTAGTCGACCTTGTAACCATGCCCAAAGGGATAGATAAGATGAGATACATTGTACTTGCCAGAGAGGACTTGACCAACCATGTGGAAGGACGAGCTCTTCGTACGAAGACTACTTATAATGTATGCAAATTCCTTTTAGAAGAAGTGATCTCAAGATTCGGATATGTTGAGAAAGTGGTTGCGGACAGGGGAGAGTTGGATGCGAGAGAGGCAAAAGAGTTCTTTGATCGTCATGGAATTCGATTGAGCAAGAACTTCTGGAGGGAACTGATGACACTGAGGTTGATGTTGATGAAGAATGATAGACCATGAAGATAAAGAAAAGCTGGATCAAAATGAAGAAAAATGACCAGGTGAAACGTTTATGATTTGAGATTTGTTTTCTTTCTGATAGAGCATTTGCATTGCATTACTATGTGTGATAAAGATATGTATGAATTTATGAAAATCATGTAGAAAGAAGATACCAAATATCTATTATGGGTTTGCATGAAGCATGAGCGACTAGGGATTAAATGAATGGAGTCAGTTAGTGGACTAGAGACTTTTGGGAGTGAAAGCTTGGGAATGTGATGGCATGCTTAGACCGAGTGCATGTATATGCTGATTGATTTGAACACTTAGTGAGTGAGAAACTTTGGATCCTAGTATTTGTTTCTTATGAGATCTTACCTCCATATGGATCATGATTTATAAAGAAACATTCATACTCATGCCAGCTTATATGTGCGTGTATGTTGTTGGTGCGCTACGATGGGCTAGTAGGCGGGTGGAACCACCTTGGTCGGGTGATCAAGACCACGAGCCGTAGCTAGTTTCGTCGTAGGCCTGACCTATCTGTTGTCATGCGCTTGTATGGGTCGGTAGGCGGGTGGAGTCACTCTGATCGGGTGGTCAGAGCCACGAGCTGACGTCGATTTCATGGAGGGCTGATGTTGTGTATGTCGTGCACTATGCCGGGTCGGCAGACAGGTGGAATAAACTTGGCCGGGCGGACAAGTCCATGAGTCGCACTCGATTTCGACATAGGCCGATTTGTGAAAAATAAAAGATAAAAAGAAACGCTGAGCTGAGATGAAGAGGAAAAGAAAAAGAAAAAGAAAAATGAAAAAGAAAAAGAAAAAGAAAGAAAGAGTCTAATGGAGAGTTGGACAAGTAGGAGATAAATAGTGGGAATCGAGGTATATTCTACAAACTGAGTTAGTAGATACATATGTATATGCTAGTACTTAGGATGAGTAGTTGGATCTGAACCAGTTGAACGAACAAAAGATCTAGAAAGCCGACGATTTATTCATGTGATTACTTGTCAGATTGCAGACGCAGGAACATAATATGATGTTTGTGAAGCTTGAATCTACCTAATTTTCTAAAATTCGTACTAATCTTTATAAAAGATTGCATGACTGCATGAGATCATGATTTGAGTTTTGAAAGGAAAAAGATAAAAAGTAAAAAGAGTTTCCAAAAGAACCCTGATGCGCTTCTGACAGATCTTGCAGGTTGGCCCATCGGGACGATGTGCAGGTTTAGCGGGGGCGAATGTCGGGATGAAATCCCGCAGGGAGTGTGCATTGTTTTTTTTCAAAAGTTCATTGTTTTATGACCGTTTGTGTGATGTTTTGATCTAAAGAGGGTACATTTCATGCATGATTTGACTGATTTGATTGCCTGTGTGATAAGAAACCATGTTAGAGATGTGCATTAGAACCGTGCGTGTAAATAACTGACATTAGACCCATGAAAACTTTAGGTTTGACCCTTGAAACTGACTGGAAACATGAGTTTACCCTATGAAAAATGAACTTGAACCCTTGGAAACCCTTGGACTTTAGGCCGAAATTTGTAAATAAATCCTTGAATTGGCGAGTTTGAGATAATTGTGAGCAAAACCCTGATTTCTCCGACCAAAAACCCTAGGTCCGACCCTTGGAATTGGCGTTTATCCTAGGTCAAACCCTTAGATTAATTAACCCTGTATATAGTGTGGAACCAAAACATTAATTTAGGGAAAATAAAAAGGACAAAAATCAAAAATAGAATCAAGAGATGGGATTTTCCAAGAAAAGTAAGTGAACATGCATGATGATCTAAAATTGGAAAGTTGGTTAAGGAGGTTGGAAGTTTCTAGAAGGAAGTCCAAGGGTGGGGAGGCCTATAAATAAGTGCCTAAACTCCTTTGTCCCCCCGTGTGATCTTTCTTGTGGATCCTTCCTACAGGTATGCTCCTTGACCTTACTTGTTCATTCATGTTTTACTTCCTTCTTCATACTTTCATGATGTGTCGAGATGGAGATAGCCTTCTCGTGTGGCCACTTAGATTGTGAGATTTTTTTCACGGTTGTATACTTACCGTTATCGGGATTAGAGGTGGTCATACAGTACAGAGAGAGAAGCACAGAAACAGCTGACTGTTGGTCGCACGAGCTGTGAGAAGCATGCGACATATGCGCAGAAAATGAGAGAGAGAAGAGAGAGAGCTGGCAGGTGGTCAGCGCCGTCGGAGAGAAAGAGTGGGAGTCTGGGAGATACTCATCGTGAGGATGACAGTCCTACAGATCCTGTGCGCGTGGCGGTCGAGAGAGAAAGTGGCAGAGAGATAAGTTGATGGCGGCGCTGCTATCGCACGGGAGGTGAGAGAAAAGGGCGTTCATTATGCTGGTATGGCACGCGGACAAAATCAGAGCCAGGAGTCTCTTGGCGGCGCTGCATGGCTGGCAGACAGAAGAGAGGAGAGAGACTCGAGAGGCGTTGTCGCCTCCTATCACATGGAGAGGAGTTGAAAATAGAGACAGAACTCTCTTCATAGGCAGCAACTGGGCACGAGGCGTCGCACGTGAGAGAAACGAGGGGAGAGAATGGCGCTCATATCAAGGAGAGAGAGAGTCGGAACTGTAGAGATTCCATGCGCATGTGAAGAGAGAGGAGCTGCTGACACGTTGGAGAGAAATGGTGTTGAAGTCGGCAAGGGAGAGAGAGAGAGAGAGAAAGAGAATCGCGCATATAGGATATGGTGATGAGAGAGAGCCTGAGAGATGAGCATGCCACATGTTAATTGTGAATTCAGATAAAAAAAAAAATGATGCATTATAAAGTCCAGGTTTGAAGAACCTTGTGCGTCATTTTGGCGAGTAAAGCTTGGAGAGGTTAAGTAATACGCAGATCACGTTCCAAATGACAATGCTTCAATCACGTACATTTCAGAATATTGTTGCCTGCAACAACAGAAATGACATCTTATATTCATCCAATATGTTCTATGTCATCAATAGATGTACTGGTTTATATCATGTCGCTAATCCATTTAAGAATGTATGAAAGGGCGCTTTTGCAGAATAATTTTGCAATTGGCGCTACACAGTAACCACATGACTTATACCATGATATGATTTCTCGTTTGCTATACCTTGTTTCTACAAAAAATTATCACCAATTTTGTTAGGGCTAACCACGTAGCTTGGCATACGATGAAAGATGATAATGAAAGGGAACAGATATCAATAGCCTACGAAACAAAATTTAATCTTCATCCATAGGTCCATGGAACCATCTAATGAAATGAGTATAAGATAAAATGAGAACGTGAGGCATGGGTCTCGAATGTGTCATTCATGTAGTGAATTTTAGAGGGGAGGTTTTTTTGTGAGTATTTTGTTTATGAGTTTCGAAATAATGTTTTATTCCATTATTGTCCCCTGTGATCTTTCTTGTGGATCCTTCCTACAGGTTACTGCGTGATCAGAGATTATTGTGAATTTTGAAGTAAAGAGCTACAAAGTGAGGACTTGAAGAAAAGCTTGGATCGAAGAAAAGTGAAGAAAAGATTAAATCGCAAAGACCAGAAGACAAAGATCGAGGGTGACTTCCTGCACTGTAGCGGGAAGCCTACATCATATCCAGCCGATCCGCACTGTAGCGGCGGCATTTATTTGTATTTATCTGTTCCGCACTGTAGCGGATTTTTGTATCGCGGACCTGCACTGTAGCGGGCATCACTGTATCATTCAGATTTTATTGTATCATCGAGTTTGTATACACACCGACCCAGTGATTTCGAGAATCAGTGTTGTATCTGATTTGTCTCTTTCCCGACGCCTACGGTCGTGTACGCACGCACGTCTCGACACTTCTGAGGGGTAAGGGTCCCACGCGTACGAGGATCGCGCACGCTCCGGAGAGCATAGGCGAGGCGCCCAGCGCGCAGACGTCGCTCGCAGGACAGCGGAAACGGCGCACCAGAGCGGGGCCTGATCCAACCCCACGCGCCGGCTTCCCGCCACGACCTCCTTCTTCCCGACACCGCTCGAATGCCCAAGATCTTTTGCGATGCCCGTGAAGGTTGCTTGAGTGCAATCGTGCAACCCCGAAGGGAGATACAGAGAGAAAGCATTCCTTTGCCTTAGTATTGGGAGCAAAAAGGAAGAAGAAGTCTAAATAATACTTATTCAGGTTCTCAAGACCTGATATGTGGGATTAAAGCCACGGTTGCACGTGCACTTTGATATAGGAAGTTCCACATAGGATAAATTTCCAATTTTTCTCTTGTTTCCATCTCAAAACGTCTTCTAAAACAGCACAACTAGATTACCTATTTCCACCAAAATCTCCATAGTTCTCTCATTAATCAATCAAATTGAGTGATTTCACTTCATATCCAATCCTTAATCAAAGAGCTATGTTTTTAGTAGATACAAGATACTATTTGGATCTATCTACACACATGTGCACAATATTCAATTTCGTCATCAATGACTCTCATAGAAACACTTTTTTGATGTGAGGAGGATCGAGATAAATTTGAAGATGCAAGAGGACTATATAGAAATACTTTCTAGCACTTGTAGACACGTCCACGTGGAAATTTCAAAACCCAAGATAGGTTTTCTTGTGATTTTCATGCATCTCTACTTTCTTTATGCACTATTTTGCATCTAGGACAAGCAAAACAAATTATATATGCATCATATATTTGACTATATGCTTGTTTAGATTTGTGTTTTGTATGCAAGTAAGATGATAGCATGTTCTTGTGCAGATACCACAAGGAGGAAATAAGAACATTCAACATTCATATCATTTATATATATGCCAAAAGCACGAAGGTTTATATGCATCCATGCCACAAGCGTGCGGGTTCATGCATCTCTACTTTCTTCGTGCACTAGTTAGCATCTAAGAAAAGCATACCAAATTACATATGCATCATATATTTGACTATATGCTTGTTTAGATTTGTGTTTTGTTTGCAAGTAGGATAATAGCAAACTCTTTTGCAGATATGACAAGGAAGAAATAAGAACATTGAGTGTTCTTATCATTTATATATGTGCCACAAGCATAGGGGTTTATATACAAGGGCATGTAGTTCCCTTTGATCATATGTTTTATATTTTATGACCGCAAGACCATTTTCTTAAAAGTGTGTGTAGAGCACTTAGTCATAATTTTTTATATAAGTTTCAATTTCATCCCATAATTTTCAAATTTTGATTGCATAAGCATCCAAGTAGATAAGCATAATAAAAATGTTGTTGTTTTCTTATTTATTTAGGAAAGGGCTTGTGATTATTTAGTTTCCACTATCCCTCTTTACTTTAGGTGTACATAAAGAGTTAGACAAGAAAAACATAAAACAATAAACAACATAAAAAGAATTTTACTCTTTCCTAGTTATTAATTGAATACCTTGTTCACCGCTTAGGGATGACATGCACATGGCTGATCATCCTTCAGATGCCATAGAGACCATGCGTTTTAGGATATCATGGTTAGAGAGTATGCCTCATAACATCGTGGAGCATGTACATAGCTCCAAGAAAGAACAAGAAATACTAGAAAGTGATCTTCTAGGAATGGAGTTAGATGCTCTAGGTGAGCATCAAACCACACAAGTTCCTAGTGAGAGTGTTTTAGTAAGATAAGCCCAATGAAAGCTTAAGGATCTCAAGCTGCCAAGATATCATGGCTCTACTAGCGCAAGAACTCCTGATGTTGTTGAGTAGTGGCTCAACAAGTGGGAGTAGTGCTTATGATCATGGCATGTGATCGAGGATAGGCATATGACTTTGTAGCATACCTACAACCTCAGGGGCATTGGCCATAGGTGGTGGTGTAAGATTGAAGAGGATAAGAAAGAGCCCACTATATGGAAAGAATTTAAAATCCTACTTTATAATAACTTTCTACCACCTAATGAGAGGTGTAGAGCACTAAACACTTGAATTTTTCATTAGTTAGAAAAATCAGATAGTTCAGGATTATGCACATAATTATAGGTAGGTACTTCTTATGTACATGAGTCTATTGAGTTTATCTGAGTTCGTGACTTCATTTGAGGATTTAGAGAAATTATCGGATCTCTAGTAAGAAAGGAGAGGTTTCACTCTTTGCATATGCCATATAAGTGTTTTTAGCCTATGGGGATGGTCACATGGGCATAGGCTCCTAGGGCCAGAGATCCTCATGGACTAAGATAATTTCACTCTTTTTCACTCATACTCGTATTTTGACTAATGCACAATCTCATAAGAGGCTCTTGAGGTGCACATGACCAAGATAGTTTTAGGAGGAAAGAGAAAGGTGTCTGTTCTAGATGCGAGGGCTTATAAAAATTTCATCCTTGCCCCTTTACAAAGAGAAAAGGCAATGAGAGAAGCATAATGTTATGGATGCTTAGGATAGGACTGCTTTAAAGAACATCCTAAGAAGAAAACGATAGCAGAGAACAAAGTCATAAATCCCACACAAGTAGGGAGTGATGTAGATGAGGATTTTGGTGATTCCCCATCTCAAATATCATCTCCTATAGTGGCCATGAGAGTCACAAAGAAGGTGTCTTTTGTGCCAGATGTAATGCTGTCATTAGTGGTAGGGCTAAGCATCCTAGTTCTCTAATAAAAGTCTAATATTTATGATAGGAGTCATGGCATGACAACCTATCAAGGTCCTCTTTGACATTGGTTCTATGCCTAATGTCATTAGTTCTCAACTTTTTAGAGATGTACACTTAGAATCTATGCAATCAAATTATGCCTACATAGTGGAGTTAGTTGATGAAGAGTACTAAGACATGGGACCAATGAGTAGTAGGTCTCCCTATCCACATCTAGTCTTATGAGGGCGGATTGGATTTTGAGATGGCATAATTAGCCCTTGTCGATGATTAATGATCCATGGAGAGCCAAATATCCAAGAGATGTGAATGGTGATCGCAACCAAGTTGCTTAAGATTAATTGTAAGCATATTTATGTTCTTTATTTTATATATTCATCTTGTTTAGATTCTTTTAGTCAAGGAAATTAATTGTAAGATTAATTGTAAGCATATTTATGTTCTTTATTTTATATATTCATCTTTTATATAGATTCTTTTAGTCAAGGAAATTCTAGTTGGAATGCTCAATTACTTTCACATAAAGTAAGAGAAAAATTCCAAGAGTTGTTGTTAAAAGGATTATATTTGGGTTTACCTCCTTGTAGGAACTTTTAGCATAGAATGAAATTAGTACTAGGAGCGTGTTTTGACCGCTCAACCACAATTTCATTGAGCTTGCTAGAGGAGAATGAAATTTGCAAGGTCATGGAGGAGTACTTGGAGAAAGCACTAATGAGACCTAGCTATTGACCCTTTGCAACATCACTTCTTCTAGTGAAGAAGAAAGATGGATCTTATAGGATGTGTGTGAGCTACAAAGCACTCAATAAGATTACCAACAAGCATATATATCCCATTCCTAGGAAAGTTGATCTCCTTGATGCTCTAGGTGAAGTATTTGTATATATTAAGATAGACGTGAAAAGTGGCTACCATGAAATTAGATTAAAGGACAAAGATGTGTATAACATAGCTTTGAGGACCTGTTTTGGGCACTTTGAGTATTTAGTTATGTCATTTGGTTTGACTAATGCACTTTGAACTTTGCCAATTTTAATGAATGATATTTTATGTCTATTCATTGGAATGTTTGTTGTGGATTATGTTAATGAATGTTTTTTCTATAGTAGGCATGTACAAAAGAATAAATTTCATTTACGATTAGTGTTAAATAAGTGAAATGAAAATATGCTATTTGTAAATTTGAATAAGACCTAGTTGTTTCTCCAAGAGATAGAGTATATAGGGCATGTGCTTTTCATTGATGGGGTTCAAATGGATCCCTAGAAGGTCTCACTAAGTTGGCATAATCTTTAACATGAGGAGTAGCTACGATCATTTTTAGGACTTTTTGGTTTCTATGGGAAATTCATTTCATCCTATTTGTTAATAGCATCACCTATAATAAATCTACTTCAAGGAAAAGTACCATTTGCATGGAAGAAAGAGAAACAAGAAAGGTTTTATACTCTAAAGCAAGCTATTTCAAAGGCTCCAATACTCAAAGTGGTATATTCATAAAAACCAGTTGAATTGGAGATAGACACTAGCTATAGAGCCACGGGGGTAGACTTGAGCCAAGAAAGTAGGCGAATAGCTTTTGAAAGCAAGACTTTGGATAGTGCACAATGCAATTGGCTAGTGCATGAATCAGAATCTTAAGCAGTGGTGCATGCTCTAAAAGTTTGGAGACCTTATCTCTATTGTGAAACCTTTAACATATACAAAGATCCCCATAAATTGAAGTACTTTTGTAGCCAACGAGATCTTTGAGGCAGATAGGTTAGTTGGGTTCAGCTCACGCATGAATTTTTTTGCATCATCAAGCTTAGAATATGCTTGAGATGATTTGATCTACATAAGAAACATCATTCTTTCTCATTAATGAGTTTCTATTTATGCTCATTATTTTGGAAATTTATAAGGATCTTTAATGACCACTTATTTATGTAAAAGCCTAGAGCTTTACACTTGTAAAAGGATAAAATAATAGATTCAAATTTAACAAATTTGAGGTATTTGAACTTGATGATTCATCACTCAATCAATTCAACTAAATCAAGTCGTCAAACTAGATTTTACTTTTCCTGGATTATAGAAGATTGATTCTCTTCATTCCAACAAACTATCTTGCTATGATTTGAATTAAAAAACCACTTGTAAAAATTATGAAAGGGTTCAAGATCTATATAAATACCTACAATTAGTTGTACATTACATTCAAGTAATATACATAGACTTTTGGTCATCATTATGTTGCTCAATTTCTCTACACCATCATCTTCAACAATAGTTATTTTGTAGAAGCTACTGATCTTTGTAAAGAGAACTAAATTGGATGAATGAGCATTCATTGGAATGATATCGCGCACTAGTTTATGTGGTAAAATGTTTTGAGCACTTAAATCAATCGGTTTTCAGAAACCTAGATTTTACTATCTCGGGGTCTATCTCTACACAACCTTCAAAAATTGAGGAAACCTCTGTTGAGTGTTAAGTTTATTATGGAAGCCTATCTTGTTTATTTATTCTACTCTTTTGCATTTTAGAGACTCAAACGTATGTATAACATTGCACCAAAAGAAACTTTACAATTTTTATCATGCTCACTACTATGAGCATTTGAAATGGAGTGCTTCATCCAAAGATAAGAAATTCTTTGAGCTAGTTAAAGTGCAAAATTATCTATTTTGTACCAACTCTTCTCATTGATTCTTCAAAGTGCATATTGGATATTATTGAAATAATCACAAGCCTATAATGTTTGTTTGACTATCCACAGGATCAAGGGTGGTTCCACTACTGGTTGGTTGGCCCAAACTTCATCACTTTTCAACTCATTTTTTCTACCTCCTACAAGGTTCTCCAAGTTCTCTCAGTGGTATTAGAGCTCCATCAAGATGGGTGATGGATTTTCATTAATGATCTACAGGCTTGGTAGAAACAACTATGATGCTTGGCGAATTATAATGGAAGCCTATTTGCAAGGTAGAAATCTCTATGGGATTATGGTAGGTGATGAAGTTATGCCTGTTCCAAGATCCAAAGAAGGATCTAGACAAGACGAGATAGATAGACTCACACTTTGGTGTGCAAGGGATGCTTGAGCAAGTTCATACCTTCTAAATTGTATCTCTTATTTTTTATTAACACATGTAAGACGATGCAAAATATGATGAGAGACTTGGGATACACTTGATACCTTCTTTCCTATTAGTACTAAAGCAAGAAAGAACCTTCTATATAATGAGCTCAAGCAAATGAAGAAGAATCCAAAACAAACTATCGGAGAGTTTGCTACCAAGTTCAAGGAGGTTGCATATCAATAAGCATTCATTAGAGACTTGTGTGAAGAAGAGGCGATCATGAGGTAGATTCTAAATAGAACTAGAAGTGATAAGCAATGTCAATCTCTCACCAAAGCTTATGATCTCATTCTAGATCTAATAACCCTAGATTTCAACATATTTCTTGGATAACTCTTCAACCAAGAGGCCAACAATAATATGAAGGAAGGTAACTCTTATCAAGGTAATACAACAAGTCTTGAAGTTTGAGATCTACAAAAGCATGCCAACATCACAAGGAAGAAGAAAAAGCTTGGAGCACAACACATAATACTGAATGTATTACTAAGAGAATGTACAATGATAACTAACTTATTAGGGTTATAAGCATATATACAAGCTAGAGGAAAGAAACTTCCTAAAGAGAGACAAAAGTGTTGTAGCAGTTATCCTGTCTTCACATACATCACTATCAAAATACTTCAAGAAATCAGCCCTAGAAGTGATGTAGTGAAAAGGATCTAGCACTCATGTATAAGGAAGTTCCAAGCTATGTGGAGTTAGTCTACAAAAGGAAGTAAGCCCAAAGCTTTGCGAAAAGCTTCAAAATTCTCTTGGGCTAAAGCCTTTGTGAAATGTTCTGCGATGTTCTCTTGTGTGGGCACATATGCCAAACTGATCTCCCTAGTAGAGAACCTTTTCCTAGCATAATCATAGTGTAGCTCAATGTGCTTTGTGCGAGCATGGAACATTGTGATCCTCAGAATTGCCAATGTGCTTTCACTATCAGTGAAGGTGGTGGTGGCCAAAGATTGACAACCACCAGAATCAGGCGTAAGGCATCTGACCCACACACACTCAATGGTGTTTGCGAAAGATGCCCTATGCTTAGCCTCACAACTAGAAGTGACAATAATAGGTTGCTTCTTGCTCAACCAAGATATGCATGATCTACAAAACAGGAAGCAAATACCACTGGCCATGTGCACATGAGTGTCATAGCAACCAACCTAGCCAAAGTCAAAAAAGGCATGTAAATATGGTGGTAGTCAGCCCCCCTTGCGATAAAACAATCCAAGTAGTTGGGTACCACCCAAGTAGCCAAAGATGTGCTTAAGCACCTACCAATGCTCGACACCTGGCAATGCATAAATTTTCTAATCTATGAGATAGCAAAATGAATATCAAGCCATGTTATGCATAGTTAAATCTAGCATTCATCAACCTACTTATAGAGAAGAACATCAAATGCATCTCCAACATCATGAAGATGCAATTGGAAAGCTTTTTCCGCAGGAGTGGCAATAGGTTTGCAATCTTCAATGCCAAAACAATACGATAATGTACCAGTACATTTTGTTTGACACAAAGTTATTTCTCCATCAACTTGCATAATGAATGCCCAAATAATGACACAAATGCCTCAAATATGACATCTCAAATGAGGCATGCAAATCAGCCTTAAAATCAGCCCTAGTGAGCTATTGGAGTTAGATGTCTACGGAAGCACTTCAACAACATAAGGAAGAAGAAGAAGCTTGGAGCACAACGCACAATATTGAATGTATTACCACTAGAATGTACAAAGAGAAGTAATGCATTAGGGCAATAGGCATATATATAATCCGGGGAAAAGACCTCCTAAAGAGGGAAAAAATTGCCCCAACAATCCTAGTGTGTTCACACACATGACTACATAAATATATCAACAAATCCCCCCTCGAAGTGATGTAGTGAACAAGGAGTTGGCATTCATGTATGAGGAACTATCAAGTTATTTTGAAGTTACTCCACAAAAGGAAGTAAGTGCAAAGCTTTGCAAAAACATTCAAACTTCTCCTAGGCAAAGCCTTTGTGAAAAGGTTTGCAATGTTCTCCTATGTGGGTATATATGCCAAGCTGATCTCTCTAGAAGAGAAACTCTCCATGACATAATGATAATGCACCTCATTGTGCTTAGTGTGAGCATGGAACACAGGGTTCCTCGCAACTGCCAATGCACTTTGATTGTCATTGAATATGGTGGTGGCCAGAGTGACCAACACCCAAATAAGGCATAAGGCATCTGAGCTATACACACCCAACAAGCGCTATGAAAGCTGCCATATACTTAGCCTCAAAACTAGAAGTGGTCACAGTGGGATGCTTCTTGCTCAACCAAGATATACATGAGCTACCAAGCATGATGGAAAAGCCACTAGTGCACACACGAGTGTCATAACAACCAATCAAATTACGATAAAACAATCCAAGTAGTCGAGTACTAGTCAAGTAGTGAAATATGCACTTAAACGCCACCTAATGCTTGACACCTGGGCAATGCATAAACGTGCTCATCTATGAGATATCAAACTGAATATCTGGTAGAGTAATGCATAAATAAATGAATCATCCGATAGCCTGTTGATAGAGAACAACATCAAATGCATCTCCAGCATCATGAAGACCCAATTATAAACTTGTATCCATAGGAGTGGCAATAGGCTTACAATATTTAAGGCCAAAATGCTAGTAATGTGTCAATATATTTTGTTTGAATCAAAGCCATTCCACCGTCAACTTGCAAAACATGAATGCCCAAATAATGATGCAAATGCACCAAATCAGACATCTCAAATGAGGCATGCAAATTAGTCTTAAAATTAGCAATAGGCTTTTCATGAGGACCAATGAGCAGCATGTCATCAAAATACACAACAATGATCAGAAGCACATCATTAGCATGCTTAACATATAAGGTGCTCTCAGTTGGACTATTCTTAAAGCCATGTGCAATCAGATAGGCATTTATCTTTTCATACCAAGCATCTGGTGCTTGCTTTAAACCATATAATGCCTTCTTTAACCTGCACATCTAGTTTTCATGCCCTTTTGCACAAAGCCATTGGGCTAAAAAAACATACACTTGTTCATGGAAGACACCATTTAGAAATGTTGTTTTAATGTCCAAGTGATGTACATTACAACCATGATGAGCTGCACATGCATAGATTCTACGAGCAATAGTCATTTGGCATGTAGGTGCGAAGGCCTCATCAAAATCAATACCTCCTTCCTGCACATAAGCCTTTGCAACAAGCCTAGCCTTTTACCTGTCAATTGTTGCATCACGCTTACACTTCAGCCTGTATACCAACTTAGTGCCAATGGCCTTCTTGCCAGAAGGAAAGTCATATAAAGACCAAGTACCATTTATTGGAAATTTAGTAGGCCCATAACTAATACCACAGGTCCAAGCACTACAAGGAATACGGGCGTATAGCGACGGTTAAGGCGACAGAATTTCGTCGCTATAAAATTGCAACATGCATCATAATTAGCCTCCTGTGTGGACCATCGACTAAACGACGGAGGAAACAATGGTTTTTGTGACTTGTGGCACGACGGGGCTGCGATGCTCCCATACAGCATCGCTAACACGATGCTTTTAAATAGCGTCACATAAGCGATGCTTTTTTATGTTGCATAGGCAACGATCTTTGGCATCGCATAAGCGACGCTAAAAACATGTCGCTTATGTGATGACGGGTAGCATCGCTTACACGACGGTCTGTTGACGGACAAAAATTAAAACATTGGAGGCTCTTCGATCATCATTTTCACACATCCGATCAAAGAGCTCTCCAACGTTCGCAATTGCACTGCGCTTATGAGCTGAAGCAAGTACATGCAGAATTGTTGTTTTGCCTAATCTCTCTCTTATTGTCTCCCTCTGTCTCTATTTCTCTCTTTCTACATCTTTCTCTCTTTGAATTCTCTCTCTCTCTCTCTCTCTCTCTCTCTCTCTCTTCTTTCTCTCTTTATTGTAGGTTATTCAAGAAGCTAACCAAGCAAAAAGTATGGCTAGCTATTGTAAGTACAATTTCTATTCTTTGTATATCATTTGAATTGTGTTCATTACATAGCATACTCACACTTATTGAGATGCACTTATACACTTATACATGATGAAGATGCACTTTCACACATATACACATACACATGCACATACACACACATATATACACACAGATACATGTGCACATACACTTAGAAATACACACATATACACATGCATATGCACAAACATTCCTACAACCACATAAAAAGACTTACATGCATGCATTATTGCATATATATATATATATATATATATATACATATATAAATATACATACATACATACACACATTAATGTATATGCAAATACATGTATATGCACATCCACATGCATGCACATTCACATGCATGCACATGGATGCAAATGGAAATGCATCCACATACACATGCATGTTTCATACATATACACATGCATATACATATACACATATACATATACGTATACATATACATATACATATACACACATATACATATACACACACATATACATGCACATGCACATACTCATACACACATATACACTTATACAACACATGCACATATATACATATACACACACATACACATGGACATACATACATATACACACAGATACATATACACTTAGGTACACACATATGAATGAATTACATAATTAAAGTATTAAAACACATATACACATGCACACACACATGCACATACCTACATATACACATATACATGCACATACACACATATACACATAGAGTTATACATATACATGCATATACATATACACACACATACACATGCACATGCACATACTCATACACACATATACACTTATACATGCACATGCACATACATACATATACACACACATACACACACATACACATGCACATACATACATATACACACACATACATATACACTTAGGTACACACATATGAATGAATTATATAATTAAAGTATTAAAACACATATACACATGCACACACACATGAACATACCTACATATACACATATACATGCACATACACACATATACACATAGAGTTATACATATACATGCATATACATATACATGCATATACATATACATGCATATACATATACACACACATACACATGCACATGCCCATATACATGCACATACACACATATACACATAGAGTTACACATATACATGCACATACATATACACACACATACACATGCACATGCACATACTCATACACACATATACACTTACACATGCACATGCACATACATACATATGCACACACATACACATGCACATACATACATATACACTACATACATATACACTTAGGTACACACATATGAATGAATTATATAATTGAAGTATTAAAACACATGCTTAATATAAACAATAATAACAATCAATAGAACAAAACTCTTCATTACTTAGAACCATACACACAATTCAAAACATAACTGAAATGAAAAATTTATAGATAATATATATATATATATATATATATATATATATATATATATATATATATATATATATATATATATATATATGTATATATATATATATCAATGTAACTACATATAATCCAATGTCATAATCAACTAAAATCCTGCATCTCATCATGATCATCATCATCATCAGCAATATCATGATCATCCTGATCTTCCTCATCCTCATCGTCATGATCACCCTGTGACGATCGAGATCCTCCCTCTTGTGTCTATCTCTACACCTCATCCATATTTGTCTGATCTCCATAATACTCTTGTATTACATATAACAAACATAAATAAATAAAATAATTAAACCATTCATAAAAATAAAATAATTATATAAAATTTAAAAATACTCACATAGGCATCTGGATGATCTTGCATATACTCGCTCAAACACCGATATCCAAAATGTGTAGCATACTCGATCTCATGTCTCGTAGGATATTGGCCATAATCCTTCCGCTACAATGAAAGAAATAAAAAACATTAGTTGCTTGCATTTTAACTAAAATAAAAAATATACTCACAATAACACATATACTTACAAACGTAGCTACAAAACCATTATGGCCCATTTGGCGGTGCGATGTGTCGCCCGACTCCACTCTCTTCTTTGCATCAGCCTCTTTATTCAAGAAAAAAATACATAAATTAAATGTAAAAAATTACTAAAATATATAAAAATTATAAATATAAACTAGTAATTTGTGTACCTTCTGCTCAGGAAATCACTCCTGAAGACGTAGCTATCTACGAAAAAATTGCCACGTCTCAGGTGGTATGTTAGCTCGCCTCTTATTTTTTTAGACCATACAACATCTCTTGTTAATTTAATCTCAAACAGAAAAAAAAAATCAGAATACATACACATATATACACACACATACACATACACATACCCACATACACATATACATGCAAACATATACGCATACATATATGTATACATATACACATATACATACATATAACATAAACACAGAAATACATATCCACATATATACGTACACACACATGCATGCATATACACTCATTCATACAAAATACATGAATTTATCCCACAATAATGTGTAGTTGTGTATATGTGAATATGTGTGTATGTGTAAATGTGTATATGTGTGTATGTGTAAATATGTATATGTGAATTTTTTGTGTATGTAGATAATCAGATTATTAATATCAAATACCATTATTTGTAGATTCTGATCAATCAGATGGAACTCCAACACCGTCTCCTCATTGTGCAACGACTTTATACTGTAAGTATATCATGTTGGAGGATAAACACTCCTATGTGCACAACAAAAGCAAATGAACCCTCCTAGGATCCTCAAATTTTTCAGACATAGGTTCTGTATTTTTTGAGTTTCTATGAGTATATGCAGAGACTGAAAATGAATTTTTCCAGGCATAAACTAGACTTTAAGAGATTTCAAATGAGAGTAAAATCACTCCATTTGGATATTGTATGATGCCTCAACTAGCTGCAACAAAACAGATAACTTGATCTCTTCACAGAGTATGAGCTAACTAGATAGACACTGTTCTGGACATTTCTCTGCACATGTAAAGGCACTGAATCTGAGACTTATACCACACAAAGTAGAACTTATAAGCTTTCCAACAAGCCAAAAATCATTGCAAATGGATTCCGGATGAAGGAGAAAGAACAACTACAAGACCGGGGGGTCTCACAAAAACATCTAGATAGATAGAGTGTGTAAAACTGAAATTTCTGCAAAATATGCAGAGAACAGCTAGTAGGGGGTGTGCTTAAGCAAGGGGGCAGCTTGGGCACGTATTTCCACGACTCTAAGTCATAATACAACTCATTAGAGGTTTTAAAGACCACATACTAACCTCTTTAACCAATCAAAAACATATACATGTCAAAAGTGAGGTCCAATCACATCAAGAGGTGAGCTAAATCTTCTCTAATCAACTTCTTTCTATTATGGGCATAATTGGATGCCTCCAACTCGTGGAAATCAGCCTCCTTTGATTGTGGATGATGTGGAAGGCTCAATTTGGGGCATGTTCCCACACTCTTGAGCTTGAAAAACTTTCAACACTCCCCCTCAAGCTCAAGTCTTTTCCTTTCGTTGCTTCAGCCTATGTCTCTTATGTTGATAGCTTCCTTGAATCCTCCAAGCTTTGTAGCTTCAAGAAACTTTGTCATCATGTCTGCAACCTGCATTTTAGTGTTCACATATCTTATATCTAGCTCTTTTGCCATCACCTTTTCTCTAACGAAGTGGTAATGAACCTCTATGTGCTTGCTCCTTGCATGAAACATGGGATTGTTAGCTAGATAGATGCTTGAAATGTTGTCTCCATAAAGAGGAAACTCCTCCACTTCTACTTCCAAGTCCTTAAGTAGCTTCTTAAGCCATAATAGCTCACATGTAGCCAATGCTAAACCTCTGTACTCAGCCTCTGTGGATGAAAGAGCAACAGTGGGTTGCTTCTTAGAGCTCCAAGAGATCACTTTTGTACCTATCATGAAAACATAACCCGATGTACTCCTTCGATCATCCTTGCTACCTGCCCAATCAGCATCACTATATCCTTTGACACTTAGATCAGCATCATATGAGTAAAATAGACCTTGGTTGATGGTGTGCTTGATGTAACGAAGCACCTTTCTTGCCGCCATAAGATGATCATGAGTAGGTGCATGCAAAAATTGAGAGAGAACACCTACTACATATGCAAGATCAGGTCTAGTGAATGTAGCATAAATTAATGAACCAATTATGCTTCTATATAGTGTAATATCTTGTATAGCCTCTCCTTGACCTGCAACCAACTTTGTATTGGGCTCCATGGGCTGAGAAAGTGGCTTACAACCACTCATACCAAACCTGTATAACACATCCAAGAAGTATTTTCTTTGAATCAAGAAGATGCCATTGTGTGCATAGATTACCTCTATTCCCAAGAAGTACTTTAGTGTTCCAAGATCAGATATCTTGAACCCCTTCGCTAGCTTTGATTTGGTATCTTTAATACCTGCAATATCACTTCCTGTGATGATCAAATCGTCCACATAGATGCATATGTATACCGTCTTGTCTCCTTGCTTCTTCATGTAAAGTGATGGATCTGCAACACTTTGTTTGTATCCACAAATTGATAAATAATCCACTAACCTTTGATTCCATGCCCTTGGGGCTTGCTTTAGTCCATATAATGCTTCCCTAGCTTGCAAACATGATTTGGGTACCTCATACTAGCAAATCCTTGAGGTTGGCTCATGTAGACTACTTCTTCAGGCTCTCCATTGAGGAAAGCATTCTTCACATCCAACTGATATAAGCTCCATTTCCTTGATGTGGCCACTGCAATCAAAGTCCTAATTGTTGGCATATTGGCTAAGGGGCTGAAAGTTTCATCATAATCTATCCCGTAGCTTTGGGAGAAGCCTTTTGCCACCAACCTTGCTTTGTACCTAGCAATGGAACCATCTGAATTTCTTTTAATTTTGTAAACCCACTTATTACCTATCACCTTCATGCCTTCTTGAGCTGGTACCAAGCTCCAAGTATGGTTCTCATCAAGTGCTTTGAGCTCTTCCTTCATTGCCTCTTGCCATTCCTTGCAATCCTTAGCTTCTTCGTAACTAGTTGGTTCTTTGTCCTTGATTACCTGAGTCATGCATGCATAATGCTTTGCAATGAAATTATCATATGTTAACTTTTGTACTGGATATCTTACTCTTGAAGACCTTCTTTCACTTCCTTTTGGTGTGGTTGCCATCTTCATTCTTTGTTTTGCCACTCCTGGAGTTTGAATTTCTTCTATCTCTTCATCTTCCAACATGCTCTCGTCCACATAGCTTCCTTCTTCAACTAAAATCTTCTCTTTGCCTTTGACTTTGCTTTCTTCAGAGCTCGTCTCTCTTTCCCTAAGCCTTCCACTCCATGGTGAGGGTGTCCTTGTGTTGCATGAGTTGCTTGGACCACTTAAATCCATGCTTTCTTGAACTCTATCATCATTCTTCAAATCTGTCTCACCTATGTCTTCAACCTGCAATGGACTCGTGCATGCATACCAAGGCTTCAACTCATCAAAGACAACATCCCTACTTACCTTCAGCTCCTTGGTGATGGGGTTATAGCATTTATACCCCTTTTGTTCCATAGAATATCCCAAAGAGATACATCTTTCAGATTTGGCATCTAACTTTGACCTCAACTCTTGAGGTACATGTACATAGCATATACAACCAAAGACTCTAAGATGTGAAATGCAAGGTTTTCTTCCACTCCATGCTTCCTCAAGAGTTAGATGATGTATACCTGATGTAGGAAATCTATTCATGATGTATGTGGCTGTATATGTAGCCTCTCCCCAATAACAATGCGGCATATTCATTTCGTTGAGCATACACCTTGCTACCTCTGCTATGTGTCTGTTCTTTCTCTTTGCTACCCCATTTTGTTGAGGGGTATACATGCATGTAAATTGTCTTTTGATGCCATTGACCTGCAAAAATTCAAAAAATTCATGGGAGAAGTACTCTCTCCCTCCATCGGATCTCAAAGTTTTGATAAACTTGCCAGATTCCTTCTCCGCCTGTGCTTTGAATTTCTTGAAGTAGTGGAACACATCTAATTTGTTTCGAATGCAATACAACCACACTTTTCTTGAAAAGTCATCAATGAAGGTTACAAAATATCTTTTTCCAGCAAGGGATGCTTCTCTTGTTGGACCCCAAACATCCGTGTGAATGAGGTCTAAAACATTTGCACTTAAATAGGTACTCTTCTTGAAGGGCAACCTTGATTGTTTTCCTTGTTGGCAAGCTACACAAATTTCATGCAACATTTTAGATGTAAAATTTGGTAGGCCTCTTACCAAGCTCCTCCTTTGCATGTCCTTGAGCTTTTGTAGGTTGATGTGACCTATTCGTTTATGCCATAGATCCAAATCTGCTATCCTCTTGTCTCCATATGTGACATACATTGAATGGTGTGGCTGATTTATGTCCATTGTGAACATTCTCCCTTGCTTTTTTCGTTTTGCTATGAGCTTGAAACCTGCCCTTGGATCCTCAACAAAACATCCTCTTTCATTGAACCTAACTTGATAGCCTTTTTGTACCATTTGGCCTACCGAAATCAAGTTTTCCATAAGTAGGGACATGTAATACCTCTGATAAGCACTTTGCTCTTTGATTTCCTTCCAAACTGATATCTCCCACATGTTGAATGAGTTATCACCTGTTTCCACATGCCCTTGATGCTTTGGGACCTGCAAATTACTAAAAAACTCCTTTCCACATGACATATGATTCCTACATCCACTGTCTACATACCATACATCTTCACTAGCTTGAGCTGTATCTTCACCATACCTCATGGCAAGTAAATAATCATTCCCTTGGCTGGATGATGTGTTTGCATAATTTCCTTTCCCTCTATAATTGTTGTTGTTGCTTTGATTCCCTTGTCTTTGAGCTCTATAATAGCATTCATTTGCAAAATGACCGGGCTTACCGCATACAAAGCATCCATTTGAAGTGGCTTGTCCTCTTCCACCAAATCTTCCACCTCTTCCTCTATTTGTGGCTCTTCCACCTCTTTGACCTGCATTTTTTTGTTGTCCTTGACCTCCTTGGTTGCTATGATATCTTCCTCTTCCTCTTGTAGCACCTCAGTTGTGTCTTCCTCTTTCTCTACCTGCATACAACAATTGCCCTTGGCTATCCTTGGCATTATGACCACCAAGGTTCATCTCCTCTGTCACCATGAGAGTGATTAGTTGATCAAAATCAGGAAGAGAGTCCCTTACATACACTCAAGTTGTGAAAGCCCTCCATTTTTCATCATCCCTAAGTCCATTTAGGGTGTGGGCGACAAGATCATCATCATCTAGGGCACAACCGATTGACCCTAGTGCATCTGCAAGATCTTTAACCTTTAATATGTAATCATTAGCACCTTGAGAGGGGCTTTTCCTAAGATTATTTAGCTCATTCTTGAGCTAAATTTTTCTAGCTTTTGTGGAGGTTGAATACAATCTCTCCAAGCACTCCCACACCTTCTTCGATGTATCCAAATCTTGAATATGCCCTACCATAGAGTTGCTAATATGCTGAGATAAAATGAAAATGACCCTTTTGTCCCTTTCATCCCACTCTCTTACTGCTCTTCTCTGGTCATTGGTTCGATTTACCTCATCTATGTAGGGTTTTGGCTCTCCACCACTCACAAGTCCCCACAAACCTTTCCCCATCAAAAAATTGCTTATTCTAAATCGCCACGGTTGGTAGTTTCCTTTTTCGAGCTTCTGAATCTGAGCATTGAGATCAGCCATGGTGCCTCCTAACTCTTTTGAACCTCCCCCTTGATGCAATGAAGTTGAAAAGGATGTCTTTTACCTCAAAAAATAGAGCTACTCCTCTTGATAAAGCTTCGTCTTTGATTTGATGATGTATTTGCTTCCCCTTGCTGTTGATGTGCCCGTTCTTTGCTTCCTTCCTTCAAACTTTGATGAAGTCTTTACTTCACTTCAGTAGCTCCTTCTTCTCTCTTTGATACTCCACTTATAGCTCTGATACCAGTGTTGGAGGATAAACACTCCTATGTGCACAACAAAAGCAAATGAACCCTCCTAGGATTTTGAAATGTTTCAGACATAGGTTCTGTATTTTCTACGTTTCTCTGAGTGCATGCAGAGACTGAAAATGAAATTTTGCAGCCATAAACTACACTTCAAGAGCTTTCAAATGAGAGTAAAATCACTCCATTTGGATACTGGATGATGCCTCAACCAGCTGCAACAAAACAGATAACTTGATCTCTTCATAGAGTATGAGCTAACTAGACAGACACTGTTTTGGACATTTCTGTGCACATGTGCAAGCATTGAACCTGAGACTTATACCAGACAAAGTAGAACTTATAAGCTTTCCAAAAAGACAAAAACCATTGCAAATGGATTCCGGATGAAGGAGAAACAACAATTACAAGACAGGGGGGTCTACCAAAAACATCTAGATAGATAGAGTGTGTAAAAGTGAAATTTCTTCAAAATATGCAGAGAACAGCTAGTAGGGGGTGTGCTTAAGCAAGCGGGCATCTTGGGCACGTATTTCCAAGACTCTAAGTCATAATACAACTCATTAGAGTTTTAAAGACCACATACTAACCTCTTTAACCAATCAAAAACATATACATGTCAAAAGTGAGGTCCAATCACATCAAGAGGTGAGCTAAATCTTCTCTAATCAACTTCTTTATATTATGGGCATAATTGGATGCCTCCAACTTGTGGAAATCAGCCTCCTTTGATTGTGGATGATGTGGAAGGTTCAATTTGGGGCATGTTCCCACACTCTTGAGCTTGAATAAATTTCAACATATCAAACATTTAATTTTAAATCTATTTGATGGATACATAGCTTATATTTTTTTTTTCTTATTATGTGCAGATTCTGATCAATCAGAGGGTACTCCACCACCTCCTACCCATGCAATGACTTCACATGTGTCCTCCGATAGGAATTATGATGAATTTTACTATGAAGAGCATATTATATGTTGGTGTAACTCTTGTTATGGCAGGTATCGAAGACCACGATTTGAATGTATTGAACATGAGGCAGAGTATGGTACTTTTGAGCATGCACCATCACCTAGTCAACGTGATAATGCTTGGGTATGTATTTTCTATATATATTAATGTCATGATTTTACTTAAAAACTATATATAAAATCAAATTATTGTTGATATACAGGAATACTTGCTCGATGATGATGATAATTTTTCTCATTATGTTAATATACCTCGTACATGGCATAGACTTGTTGTTCATCAATTACAAGCAGAGGTTTCTAGAAATGCTCTACCTCCTAGTTTAGAGAATGAAACGGCTGGAGATTATCCATTGCCAGCTCGTGATCGTTCTTTAGTACAAACATATGGTAGAAGAAGATATGGAGGATGGAATAGAGGACCACTTCCTTTAGATGGAGATGTTTTCAACTTTTGGGGTAATCGCTATATGATTGCTCCATCCACTATTACTAATGCTGGTCGTGGTCTCTTTATTGTAGAGGATTTGTATATGCCTCCGAACTCTGAAGTCACTCTTATGTCATTTTGTGGTCCTATATATGGATGGGGAGATTGGCATCGACTTTCACGTTATGTTCAAAGCATGAGTACTTATGGAATATGCTTGACCGTAGCATCCCTTACTAGTAGAAGGATTTTACATGCAGAAAATGAAAGATTATATATTGATGGAAGACCTTATAGACATGGAAATATAGCACGTTTAATAAATAGTAGTCGAGGGTTACATAATAGTTCAAGGAATAATTGCACATTTGAGGAGCATGAAGATAGTCATGAATCACCATACATGAGTAGAGAGGTATCAAGATACATAGTTGTCAATGCTATTACTATATTACATGCTGGTGATGAACTATTAGTGAATTATGGATGGTGTAGACCTCTAAGAGCACCTTTTAGTTAGAGAGAATAAAAGTTTTCTATCCATATTTAATAAGTTATATACTTTATTTTATATTTGAAGTTTACTTTTTATTCATTTATGGAATACTAATGAATTTTATTTATATGTGTAGATTCCAACATATGATGTTGATGATATTCCTCCACAACATTCACAATTACTAGTAAGACCTCATTTACCATAAGCTTCCATGAGGAGGCTACGCAAAACTAATCTTGTGCAATATGCAAAGTTGAAAGATCTATATTCAAAAGACGATAAAGTACAAGATTTGTGTGACAATGATGAAGATGATGGCATGTATATATATATTTATGTGTGCATGTAAAGATGTTAGGCATGTATGCATGTATGAAGATGTATGCATGTATATATATGTTTATGTTGTAGGCATGTATATGTGATGTGTACATGTATATATGTATATATGTCTATGTGTAAATGTGTACATGTAAATATGTTAGTATGTATATATATATATATATATATATATATATATATATATATATATATATATATATATATATATATATATATATATATATATATATATATATATATATATATATATATATATATATATATATATGTGTGTGTGTGTGTGTGTGTGCATTTAGGCATGTATGTGTGATGCATAATATATATACTCCATTTTATATTTATGTATCCTATCTACATGATGTGTATATATCTTTATATATATTATGATCCTGGCTGATTCGAGTAGCTATATATAGAGGCATAAGGTTGGGAGGAGAGACATCTCTCTAGTAGGACGTCGGAGGTGTACATATACTTCAAACATATGGCTAAAAGTTTGAATCAAAGTTTTTAAATTAGGGGTTTTAAAACCCTTATATCAAAATTAGTGTTTTCAATTTACGATTTTGGAAATAGGATTTATTTATTTATTTATTTATTTATTTATGCATATGCATGTGTTGTGTATGTATGTGTATCTATATGTGCATATGCATGTGTTGTGTGTGTGTATATATATGCATGTGTATATGTATATATGCATGTAAATATGATTATATGAGTCTATGTGTGTGTACATATGATTATGAATGTGTATGTGTATGTGAGTATGTGTACATGTATGTGAGTATGGGTATGTATCTATGTGTATTCATTAAATGTGTGTAATTGCATGCATGTGTATGTGTGTGTAAAAATGTGCATGTATGTGTGTGTATGTATAAATGTGCATGTATATGTATTTGTGTGTAAATTTGCATGTATGATGTATATGTGTGTGTATGCGTGTATTTAAACCTCTAGTCTCACTCTTTTCTCTCTCTCTCTCTCATATACATACATACATGCATAAACACACATACTCATATCAACATATATATACATAAAAGCAGTGCATACCGTGCATTATCACGACGATGAGCCATAAGTGTCCGCATCTCTTTTAGACACCACTTAAGCGATCATCCTGTCCCAAACTCTGTCTCAAGTGAACTAAGTATGTATTTTTTATCCCTCTCATCATGCTCACTACAAAAATAAAAAATATAATGTAAATAAAACATAAGATATTTATTTCAATTTATATGTAAAATTTTTCCTTACTTCCACGATAAGTGGACAAAGCGCAGGTAAGAGTCGCATAGTGCCCACATTCTTCTCTTGAACTCCAATCCATTCCCTATGTACACAATGTTCCCCTGTGGCTCTATATCGCACTCTAGTCCTAATGTGCCTCTGCATGTCCTCATAAGCAACTGTGCTCTGCTATCACGATTTAGAGGTGGTATAGGTGTCTTGAAAATAGATAGATAAAAATAAATAAAAATATGTGTTATAATATCATTAAAAAAGTTTATGAAAAAAAAACATACCTATGAGCATATAGCTCTCTTCCTGCATGTGGAGCTGCACAAGAGCCCTCATCTGATCGCTGGGTAAGCATCTGGATCGTATAGTCCAACTCCTCATCAGACATCTATGAGTAATCACACATTATGGCCCCTAGAGTATCAGACGGAACTCTTGCTCTCATAAGAGTTTTTATGAGAGTGAGTTTTGCCTTTCTCTATCTACTGGGATCCATAATACCTAACATATAAAACAAAATGGTTAGAAATCAATATATATACGTGTACATATGTATGTGTGTATGCATTATGTGTATGTATGCATTATGTGTATGTATGCATGTGTGTGTATGTATGTGCATGTATGTGTGTGTATGTGTGTATGCATGTGTATGTGTGTGTATGTGTGTATATGTGTGTGTATATGTGTGTGTCTATGTGTGTGTATATGTGTGTGTGTGTATGTATGTGTATGTATGCATGTATGTATGTATGTATGTATGTATGTATGTATGCATATGCATATGCATTATGTATGTATATATATGCATGTATGTGTATGTGTGAGTATGTCTCTCTATGTGTGTGTATGCATATATGTGTGTATGTATGCATATATGTGTGTATGTGTGTGTGTATATGTGCTTGTATGTGTGTATGCATGTGTATGTGTGTGTATGCTTCATTATGTGTGTACGTGTCTATGTGTGTTTGTGTGTGTGTATATGTGCGTGTGTGTCTATGTGTATGTGTGTGTGTCTATGAGTGTGTATGTGTTTATGTGTATGTATGTATCTATGTGTGTGTATGTGTCTATGTGTGTATGTGTATGCATGTATGTATGCATATGTGTGTGTATGCATGTGTATGTGCGTGTATGCATCATTATGTGTGTATGTGTCTATGTGTGTATGTGTGTGTGTGTGTCTATGTGTATGTGTGTGTGTCTATGAGTGTGTATGTGTTTATGTATATGTATGTATCTATGTGTGTGTATGTGTGTATGTGTGTATGTGTATGCATGTATGTATGCATATGTGTGTGTGTGTATGCATATGTATGTGTGTATGCATCATTATGTGTGTATGTGTCTATGTTTGTATGTTTGTGTGTGTGTGTATATGTGTGTGTGTGTATGTGTATGTGTCTCTATGCATCTATAAGTGTGTATGTGTCTATATATGTCTATTTGTCTATGTGTGTGTATGTGTCTATGTGTGTATGTGTATGCATGTATGTATGCATATGTGTGTATGTGTGTGTATGCATTATGTATGCATATGTGTGGTGTATGCGTTATGTATGTGTATGCATGTATGTATGTATGTATGTATGTATGTATGCATATGCATATGCATTATGTATGTATATATATGCATGTATGTGTATATGTGAGTATGTCTCTCTATGTGTGTGTATGCATATATGTGTGTATGTATGTGTGTATATGTGTTTGTATGTGTGTATGCATGTTTATGTTTGTGTATGCATCAATATGTGTGTATGTGTGTTTGTGTGTGTGTATATGTGTGTGTGTGTGTCTATGTGTATGTGTGTGTTTCTTTGAGTGCGTATGTGTTTATGTCTATGTATGTATCTATGTGTGTGTGTGTCTATGTGTGTATGTGTATGCATGTATGTATGCATATGTGTTTGTATGCATGTGTATGTGTGTGTATGCATCGTTATGTGTGTATGTGTCTATGTGTGTATCTGTGTGTATATGTGTGTGTGTGTCTATGTGTATGTGTGTGTGTTTATGAGTGTGTATGTGTTTATGTGTATGTATGTATCTATGTGTGTGTATGTGTCTATGTGTGTATGTGTATGCATGTATGTATGCATATGTGTGTGTATGCATATGTATGTGTGTTTATGCATCATAATGTGTGTATGTGTCTATGTGTGTATGTTTGTGTGTGTGTGTATATGTGTGTGTGTATGTGTATGTGTATGTGTCTATGTGTATGTGTCGCTATGCGTCTATGAGTGTGTATGTGTTTATGTGCGTGTATGTGTCTATGTGTGTGTATGTGTCTATGTGTGCATGTGTATGCATGTATGTATGCATATGTGTGTATGTGTGTGTATGCATTATGTATGCATATGTGTGTATGCATTATGTATGTGTATGTAAGCATGTGCATTATGTATGCATGTAAGTATGTATGTATGCATATGCATATGCATTATGTATGCATATGTGTGTATTTGTGTGTATGCATTATGTATGCATATGTGTGTGTATGCATTATGTATGTGTATGTAAGCATGTGCATTATGTATGCATGTAAGTATGTATGTATGCATATGCATATGCATTATGTATGTATATGTATGCATGTATGTGTATGTGTGTGTATGTCTCTCTATGTGTGTGTATGCATATATGTGTGTGAATGTGTCTTTATATGTGTCTGTATGTGTGTATGCATGTGTATGTGTGTGTATGCATCATTATGTGTGTATGTGTGTGTATTTGTGTGTGTGTGTGTCTATGTGTATGTGTGTGTATCTATGAGTATGTATGTTTTTATGTGTGTGTATGTGTCTTTGTGTGTATGTGTCTATGTGTGTGTATGTATCTATGCATGTGCATTATGTATGCGTGTAAGTATGTATGTACATTGTATGCATATGCATTATGTATGCATATGCATTATGTATGCATATGCATTATGTATGCATATGCATTATGTATGCATATGCATTATGTATGCATATGTATGCATGTATGTGTATATGTGTGTATTTCTCTCTATGTGTGTGTGTATGCATATATGTGTGTGTATGTGTGTGTATGTGTGTGTATGCATGTGTATGTGTGTATGTGTCTATGTCTGCATGTGTGTGCATATGTGTGTGTATGTGTGTGTGTCTATCTGTATGTCTGTGTATCTATGAGTGTGTATGTGTTTATGGGTGTATGTGTCTATGTGTGTGTATGTGCCTATGTGTGTATGTGTATGCATGTATGTATGCATATGTATGTGTATGCTTGTGTATGTGTGTGTATGCATCATTATGTGTGTATGTGTCTATGTGTGTATGTGTTTGTATATATGTGTGTGTATGTGTGTGTGTTTATGTGTATGTGTCACTACGCATCTATGAGTGTGTATGTGTTTATGCGTGTGTATGTGTCTATGTGTGTGTATGTGTCTATGTGTGTATGTGTCTATGTGTGTATGTGTATGCATGTATGTATGCATAGGTGTGTGTATGTGTGTGCATGCATTATGTATGCATATGTGTGTGTATGCATTATGTATGTGTATGTATGCATGTAAGTATGTATGCATGCATATGCATTATGTATGCATATGTATGCATGTATGTGTATGTCTCTCTATGTGTGTGTGTATGCATATATGTGTGTGTATGTGTGTATGTGTGTATGTGTGTGTGTATATGTGTGTCTATGTGTGTATGCATGTGTATGTGTGTGAATGGATCATTATGTGTGTATGTGTCTATGTGTGTGTGCATCTATGTGTATGTGTGTGTGTGTATGAGTGTGTATGTGTTTATGTGTGTGTATGTCTCTATGTGTGTGTATGTGTCTTTATGTGTATGTGTATGCATGTATGTATGCATATGTGTGTGTATGCATTATGTATGTGTATGTATGCATGTGCATTATGTATGCATATGCATTATGTATGTGTATGTATGCATGTGCATTATGCATGCATATGTGTTTGTGCATGTAAGTATGTATGTATGTACGCATATGCATATGCATTATGTATGCATATGTCTGTGTATGCATGTAAGTATGTATGGATGTACGCATATGCATATGCATATTGTATGCATGTATGTGTATGTGTGTGCATGTCTCTCTATGTGTGTGTTTATGCATATATATGTGTGTATGTGTGTGTGTATGTGTGTATGTGTGTATGTGTGTGTATATGTATGTGTATATGTGTATGCCTGTGTATGCATTATGTGTGCATGTGTGTATGCAACATTATTTGTGTATGTGTGTGTATTTGTGTGTATGTGTGTGCGTGGCTATGTGTATGTGTGTGTGTATGTGTGTGTATGCATATGTATGTGTGTGTAAGTGTGTGTGTGTGTGCGCATACCTTGCTTCAAGTAGATGTCTCTCTTTCTCTCTCTCTCGCTCTCTCTCTCTCTCTCGCGCTCTCTCTCTCTCTCTATCTCTCTCTGTCTCTCTCTGTGTCTCTTCTTGCTCTCACGTCCAAACCACGACACAAATGTGCCGGGAGAAATCAAATTTTTTTATTTTACATTCCAGAGCGTCGCATATGCGACGCTATTCAGTTTGCCAACGTCGCTAATCACGTCGCTAGTCAGAGATGGTATTTGCGATGCTGTAATTTAGCGTTGCATAAGCGACGCTAGCATCGCTTATGCGACAAATCTAAAAAAAAAAAAAAAAAACTTTACCGTCGCTTATGCGACGGTAGCGTCGCATAGGCGACGATACCCGTTTGTTTTGAATTCGGGGGTGTCACTATGCCCCCCTATTTCTTTTAGTGAAGTTCCATAGATCCAGGATCAACAACATAGATTCCAACAATCTTCCAATATTGAGAAAACATGAACATACCACATTTAATCATACACATGATACCGAAATCAACTTCATGAGTCTCATAAAAATATCATATCTATGATGTCATCATGTCTTCATCCATAAATCCTTCATACCTCTTTCCTTCAGAATTTGGTATAAACATATATGTGCGCACTTCTCAAACACACCTCTCTAAAATATCAAGCTTCTCTTCAACAAAATTCTCGAACCTTCTCCTGAATAGGAAAATCCGAACATGAAATTTCTCCAGACATTCTCCTTCTTCCTTCTTCTTTCAAAGCTAGAACATAAACAAAAAATGACAAAGGAAATATAGGAATACTTGATATAGGAATACTTGGAATTCTTATAGGTATGACTCTGCATTCTTTCACATATGGCTAAACATAAGCCTTCATATTTCATCACCCCTTGGATGACTTAACACTAGTATCCAAAATTCTTCAAATATATCAGACTCTATGAAATCTGGAACGTCTTCCTTCTTTCAATAATCTGATCTTCAATGATCAATACTTGTCTTTGAAACAAAAATCTTTGAACCCTTTTATTAGCACTCCAGTTGCCAATAGCTTTCCCTTTAACTCTTAAGCTTTCCCATATTGTAGAATAAGGTTAGATGACCTATCATATAAACCTTGCTGAAAGCAATTAAGGATTCATAACCTTCTGCAACATAAGTATTTACTTCTATTCCTCTACAACACTAATCTGATAGAATTTGAATCTTTGACTTACTTCTTTCAATGTTAAGAATTTTACAATCAAAGGATAGACAACTGACTCATAAATGTTCAAGATCTTCAAGATCTATCTAAACCTTACTAGATTGTACGAGATCATCCAAAATCAATCATCTCTCCAACAAAATACCTGTGTAGAATCTGCTCTTATCAAACCTTCATGACTGAATGTTTGATTTGCTACCTAAATGTCTCCAAGTGTCCATGCTTCTCACAAAGTTGTAAAACTTTTCTTCAAACAAATCCCTCCCAAGAACTTGCAACTCCTACTTGAAACATAAGTGGACAAACTTCTCACCTTGAGAATTCCAAAAGTTGCAAGTTGATACTTCATATATTCATATTCTACCCAGGTGAAATCTGATAGTACCTGCTTGAATTTCTTTTGCCTAACTCCACTTCTCAATCAAGTGATAGGATCTGATGCAACACTTTTTTGAATACAAGCATGTATCCAAATATCAAGACAATCATAGAAGTAGATTCAACTGACTAGTACATAAAAATTCTGAATTTTTTTATGTTTCTTGAAAATACTGAATATGAGTTAACCTTTCCAAACACAAAACCTCAACCCAAGTCTTCAACATCTGCTACCAAAAAACTCTTTTACCTCAAGAGTTAGATAAAGAAGAAATATACTTCTCTACAACTTGTCATATACCAAGTAGCTCTGAATTGACACTCCAAGAATTATTTGAGGGCACATATAAGCTGCTTGCTTAAAATCTTCAAGTTATATATAACTCATACATATGAGTCAAAATATACAATTTGTCCTCAAAATCAATTTCTTTTCTTTCTCTCAATGCAATTCTTTGTCAAATCTACTAAATCATGACCAAGTATAATGCAAAACAAGAAACTACTTCTTCTTTAAACTATCTTTTTCGCAAGATGTTCTCGTACACTTGTCTTTGGATGTAGAGGATAAAATTAAGAAAAGTATATGGAAAATATATGAGAAAAGGAAGTCTTACTTTCCCTTGGAATTCTTGGACCTTCTTTTTTTGCATCTTGTTTCCACTTGATGATGATGTCAACATCTTGAAACTTCTCTTCCATACCTTTTGTTCTCTTCATCTTGAAGTAGCAAGCGCTCTTAAATTCTTAAAATGAACTCTTTCTCTTCCTCTAGTGCTAAGAGTAAGAGACAAAACAAACATGGTATACAAATGGAAGTGAATATAGAATCATGTTTTAACCTCTCCTCATATCTCTGAATCAAAATTTTTGCTTCAAATGACTAATATGACTAAATTTGTCAACCTTTTGTCTGAATGATGAATTACCTTTCTAGAGTTATCTCCTTAGATACCTAGATCACATTTTGTATCTAGATAAAAACCTTCCAACCAACTTACAAGATTGGCTGAAAAAAAAACTGATGATCTCCACATTTGTCTTCTTAGATGAACTTTCTTGCCATGAAAGAGATGTCTCAAAACTCTCTAGAAAAACCTCTAGATGCCTGTTTTGATGTAGTGTATAAAAGCACTCCTTGAATCCTTCAAATATCTTCATTGCTTCTCTTCTAAGACATGACTTGCAAATGATAATCTGATAATAGAAACTGCCACCTGTGATTTGACGTTGATCTGATTCCTTCATCTTCTCCAAACCATTGTTTTTCATTGAATTTGAGTAGCCTTCTCGTCATCAAGTCTTGGTCTTGAAACAATACTTTTGTAAAGTATTTTCATACTCTTCCAAAAGTATTTGGCTGCCAACAGATCATCAACTTCATACTCCATACTGATGAATAAACATGTAACTGAATTTCTAATTCTCAAATCTCTACTCATCTAGATTAAGTGTGTATGTCAAATGTCAAATATTAGAAGATGCCTTTAAATCATATGTTGTAAACCTGAAAGTCTAGGAAACCTGTGAATATAAGAGCCTGAATTTTTTGATATCAAAACCCTAAAGCTCTGATACCAAATGTTGGAAATTTAGTAGGCCCTAACTAATACCACAGGTCCAAGTTCCATAGATCCAGGATCAACGACATAGATTCCAACAATCTTCCAATATTGACAAAACATGAACATACCACACTTAATCATAGAGATAATGAGGCAAAGATAGAGAAGGATTAGACATTATGTGTACAGTGTTACGTAAGCCACAACTTACTCACACTATCATATATACAAATGTCATTTATAGTGTGGGAGAAAAACTCTCAACCACTCTATGTGAATAGAAATAGATGGATGAGTGAATATACAAATGTAATAAACATCTTTAGATGTATGGAAAGAAAAACTGAATATATATGAGATGTTTAACCTAATAGGTTGTAGAAGAGTGAATATGAGTGACAGAAAGAGGAAGGATTAGTCTAAAACTGATAATCAGCAAACTCTCATCTGATTTTAGGCTATGGAAGACCCTAAGTCAGATACGTGTGTGAAATATCACATACTTTCAAAAGTAGCAAACAATGCTAACAAGCTTGCTATCAGAAATCCTCATACGCATGTGAATATACCTTCTCAAACACCTCATGCAAATATGCGTAAAGCGTACATGTACTGATTCTCTTGTGCCTATGCCAAATAGGACTCCTCGTGATATGGATGCCACTGCCTCCATAAGCTTCAAGTAAAACTTATGTGCATAAAGAGAATATGTACCTTAAGTCTTAACATAAGATGCAAATCTTATGTTAACCACCATCCAATGTCTTTGAAGTAACCCGAAATCTTCATGTGGAAGACAATCTTCAAATACATCATGTGAATGGCCGATCCACACCAGCAAGCTGCTAATAGCCTCTCCATAAGCAAGAGTGTGAGCACACTCTTCTTCACCAAGAAGAACTCCATATCTGCTCCTCAACATGCTCCAAGGTAGCACCATGGCTGCCCCATGTGCTAAGAAGTAGCACCTCTATTGAGGTAACAAAGCTTCGAAAGCTTGTGTAGAACTAGGTGAAGGATGCAGGATAATGAGCCAAAATACTCCTTATATAGTATTTTATCCCTCCAAAAGCTCATACAAATAAAGCTACAATCATCATCGAAAAGCTATCGGAGGTCACCAATATTTACGTGAAAAAAACATTATCGCTATCACAGAAAAGTTGTTTGTTCGCTGTTATGAAAAGTATAAAACAAAACTTTCACACTGTTGTGATGGCTGCCGACGGGTATTGAACCCTCGTGGCTGATATGAGAGTCGATTGCCTTATCCATGGCGCTCCACTCTTTTTCTTGTATAGGACGTAAAACAAAAATCTACTCAACCTGTATTTTCTGAGCAATACGGACCAATAAGACATTGTTTTCCAACACCATTCTTCGTTATAACATCATATTCAAATTCCGTAGCAGTAATCCTATTTTTTGAATTTTGTGCTACATGAAAAGAAACAGGTTCATTCTCATCATAGAGACTAGACATAACCATAGCATAGCAATCTGATGCTAAAGAGGCAGTATGAGAATCTGAATGAGTATGATATGACATAATTGCATCTAATTTTATATCACGCAAAGTTTGCACCAACCATTTTGGTATATTTTTTGCTTGCTCAATATCAACTCTCTCATCATCAAGTGCATAATGTAAATATGCATCAGAAATGGAATGATCTGCATCATCACATGAAACATGCAAAGGCTGAGAAGTTGCCTCATTAGGACCAACACTAGACTGTCCGCCAATAAAAAGAGGTAGGAAAGTATCATACATGTCTTTGGAGCTAATAGATCTCTCCTCCGTACATGAAAGTAAGGGCTAAATAACATCTTCCACAAAGACAACATCATTGATAACCAAAATGCATTTAGTCTGTGGATGATATAGATGATAGCCTTTGCTTTCAGAACTATACCCAACAAAGAAACATTTCACTACTTTATCATCTAATTTTCTGCAATGTTTTTTAGACACTAATGCATACGATAGAAAACTAGAAACATGCAGATGAGCAACACATGGCTTGCGACCATGCCAAGCCTCATATGGAGTGATAGACTACAATGCTTTAGTGGAGCATCTGTTAAGTACATATGGTACACACATAACTGTTGGAGTTTATTGATCTCCAAAGTACAGCTAGAAGTAGGTGAAACCCAACAGGACCTAGTTGACTTTTTCACAAACTTGTATGCACCGACCAATTTTCTTGCAGAGCAAATTGCTCTTTACTCACTTGAAATTTTCCAAAACTGTTTCACACACATAAACTAGACTCTAAGAGCTTTCCAAAAAGATATAGAACATCTCAAATGGATAAATACACAATGAGCTATGACCTCTGCAATATGCAGCTTTAATGGAGACCTTGAAACAGAGATGAACCTCAGGACACACATCACTTGCAGAGACTACTGCTCTTAACTCACAACTCCAACGACTTTTAAACTTTCCAGAATACAAGTAGACTTAAAGAGCTTTCTAACAAGCCAAAGAACACATGATTTGGATACATACACAAGGAGATATGACCTCTGCAAGTTTGCGGTTTAATGGAGACCTTCAGCAGGGATAAAAAACAGAGAACACACACTACGTGCAGAGAGTATTGCTCTCAGCTCCCAAATCCAATGATTATGAAAATTTACAGGACAAAAGTAGAGAGTAAGAGCTTTCCAACGAGCTATGAAACATGTAATTTAGATATATAATGAGGGAGATAATAGCTCTCCAATCTCTGCATACAAAACTACAATAGTGTAGAGATACACATATGACTCTATTGGACATCCCACAAGATCACGACTTTTCTCCTCTTTTTATAGCATGGGAAACTAATCTAAAACCTTCCTAATACGTCTAAATTCGTGGTAGACACTTGGATGGAGGTATTACATGACTCAAGTGCTCAAATAAGCAAAGTATTGATGGACTTTGAGAACTAGCCACATCGACCTTCCACTAGGACACCACTGAAGCTCCCTTGTGACTCACTAATTTGACTCACCATGTTCTAAAACTCACGTGGTATTTTTGCTACATTTTATGAATAATATGAGCCTTCTTGAAGTATTTGAAGACTTCCCAAAGATATTTACATAATTTGAAACTTGTACCCTACATAAAACAAATGTTCGCAACATTCTCCCCCTCAAGTTTCAAAGGGTATTTCCTTCATGCCAAGAATATAGTTGAATCTTTGAAGCTTTGGTCCATCCAAGGATTTGGTGAAGATATCTGCAACTTGATCCTTTGTTCCAACAAAAGAAACCTGCACTTCATTGTTCATGGCCTTCTCTCGAACATAATGATAGTGAACCTCTATATGCTTTGTTCTAGCATGAAAAATAGGATTTGAGGTCATATGAATGCTGCTCAAGTTATCCCCATATATCAGTGGTACATGAACCTGCACATTCAAGTCATCAAACAACTTTTTAAACCACATAACCTTAGTAGTAGCCAATGCTAAACCTCTATACTCAGCCTCTGTAGAAGATAAAGCAACTGTAGGCTGTTTCTTTGAACTCCATGTTAATGTCTTGTTTCCTGCTATTACCACATATCCACTTGTGGATCTTCTGTCATCTTTGCTTCCAACCCAATCTGCATCACTAAAGACTTTAAGAGTAAGATCAGCATCATGACTATAAAATAATCCTTCGTTCATGGTACCTTTCAAATACCTAAGCACTCTTTTCGCTGCATGCATATGAGGTACTCTAGGTTCATGCATAAACTGTGACAATACTCCCACTACATAACATAT
Source organism: Ceratopteris richardii (assembly GCA_020310875.1). Classification (NCBI taxonomy): domain Eukaryota; kingdom Viridiplantae; phylum Streptophyta; class Polypodiopsida; order Polypodiales; family Pteridaceae; genus Ceratopteris; species Ceratopteris richardii. Next base: position 154,511,906 of record CM035422.1, read on the forward strand.
ATCAGGTCTAGTTTTTGTTGCATAAATCAAAGATCCTACCATGGATCTATATACATTCATATCATGCAACTCATCACCTTCCTTTGCACTCAGCTTTACATTACATTCCATTGGAGTAGAAACAAATTTACATTCCTGCATACCAAACCTTTTCAACATATCACATATATACTTTCTCTATATCAACCACATACCTTCATCGCCATACACAATTTCAATCCCAAGAAAGTATCTAAGCAAACCAAGATCTGAAATTTTAAATTCCTTTCCCAAATTACCTTTTATCTCATCAATTGCTTTTGCATCATTCCCTGTAATCAACAAGTCATCCACATAAATGCATAGACACACATGCCATCTACATGTTTTACATAAAGTGAAGGATCAGCATGACTCGCTGTGTATCCTTGCAGCATAAGATACTTTACCAACCTTGCATTCCATGCCCTTGGTGCCTGCTTAAGACCATACAATGCCTTCTTTAACCTGCATACATGATTAGGACATTTTGCATCCACATAACCATCTGGTTGTGACATATACACTTCTTCATTTAACTCACCATTAAGAAAGGTATTCTTTATATCGAGTTGATATATATTCCACCTTTTACTTGTAGCTAAAGCCAACAAAGTTCTCACCGTTGCCATATTTGCTACTGGACTAAATGTTTCCTCATAGTCCACACCTTGAGTTTGATTATATCCTTTTGCTACAAGTCTAGCCTTATATCTAGACACACTACCATCACTATTTCTTTTAATCTTAAAAACCCACTTGCAACCAATTACCTTTTGCTTTGGTGTACTTGGAACTAAATTCCAAGTCTTGTTATCCTGTAGTGCTTCCATTTCTTCTCTCATTGCTTTCTCCCACTTTTCATCTCCTTTGGCCTAATCATAACATGTGGGTTCATTTTCCTGCTCAACTTTTGTCATAAAAGCATAATGAGTATTCATGAAAGATTCATAAGTATACCTTTGAGGTTGCTTACTTACTCTTGAAGTTCTTCTTACCTCCAATGTAGATGCTCTTCCTTTCTTATTAGGAACCTTTGATGATTCTCCATACTCACATACATCACTAATTTCCTCTCCTTCATCATTAACTTCAACAAGTTTGAGTTTACCTTTACTTTTAACACTTGGAGGTGATTCTTGCCTTAATCTTCCATTGAAAGGTGATCCTCTTTCTTCATCTAACCACTCCTTTCATCATTTAAACTTCTTGATGGCTGAACTATGCATTCATCTCCTTCAACCACACCTTCTTCATTTTCATCCATGACCTGCAAACAATTCTTATCTGCATACCATGAAAGTAATTCATCAAAGTTTACATCTTTTGACACAACAACCTTATTGGTATGAGGATTATAGCATCTATATCCTCTTTGAGTATCTGCATAACCAACAACCTTATTGGTATGAGGATTATAGCATCTATATCCTCTTTGAGTATCTGCATAACCAATAAATATACATTTTTCTGATTTTGCATCAAGTTTAGATCTCATCTCACTAGGTACATGTACATAACATACACAACCAAATACTTTCAAATGACTTACACTTGGTTTCCTTCCATGCCATACCTCATATGGTGTCAAATGATGAACTCCAGCAGTCGGAACTCTATTCATAATGTCAACACTTGTGCTAACAGCTTCAGCCCAAAAAGAATTAGGCAAACACATATCATTAAGCATGCTTCTAGATGCTTCTGCTATGATTCTGTTTCTTCTTTCTGTGACTCCATTTTGTTGTGGAGTATACCTGCATGTAACTTCTCTTTTGATACCTTCATCATACAAAAGATCAGTAAAAGCTTGAGAGAAATACTCTCCCCCTCCATCAAATCTTAGCTTCTTAATATACCTTCCTGTTTGCTTTTTGACATATGATTTAAACTTCTTGAAACAATCAAAGACCTCACTCTTATGTTTAATGAAATACACAAATGTCATTCTACTATGATCATCAATGAATGATACATAGTACTTATTACCAACCAAGGATGCCTCTTTAGTAGGTCCCCACACATCTGTGTGTATGAGATCTAGCAAACCATCACTTACATAGCTTGAATGCTTGAAAGGTTGTCTACTCTGCTTACCCATTTGACATGCTTCACAAAGATGCACCATATGTTGCTTAGTAAGATCAGGTAATCCTTCAACAATCCTTTTCTTTGATAGCTCCTTTAACCTGTGTACATTCATGTGTCCAATCCTTTTGTGCCATAGATCAAGCTCTGCTATTCGATGCATACCATAAGAGAAATAATTTGTATGATTTGGGTTTACCTTGAATGTAAACAATCTACCTTGTTTTTGACCTCTAGCAATCAACCTCTTTTGCTTTGGATCCTCAATGAAGCAACCTACATGATTAAATCTCACTTGTAGACCTTTTTCTACCATTTGACCAACCGACATCAAATTCTTACTGATCGTTGCCACATAAAGTACATCCTTCAAGCAATTTGTCTTGCTCTTATCCTCCATAACAACATCTCCAACCTGCATAATCTTATGTGTTGTATCATCTCCTGTTTCAACATGACCTTTACATGACGGATTATGCATATTAGAAAACCATGAAGCATCATGAGACATGTGATTAGAACAACCACTATCTACATACCATACATCGCTATTGCAATTCATCTTAGTTTCAACATTCATCATAAGAAGCGAATCATAGTCATCACTTGTACCTTCAACTGCATAATTTCCTTGTTGTTTACCTCTTCTTGAATAGCCTCCTCTTCGATTACCACCTTGATTATTTTCATTTTGATAACAATCTTTGTCATAGTGTCCATACCTTCCACATATATAGCAATTCTTGTTATCTTCACTCCTTTGTCTTTGGTTGTAGTTGTAGTAGCCTCTCGTACCTCTAGCGCTTGATCTTCCTCTTCCTCTTGTGTTGAAGAAGCCACTTGAAGTCCTTTGATCATCGCTCCTTCTTCCTCGACCTCTATTTGAACCTCTTCCACCTCTGTTTCCACCTCTTGATGATCCTACATAAAGAGCTTGTCCTTGAGATCCTTTTTGATTTGAAGTAGAACCATTTAGATTCATCTCCTCCGTGACCATGAGGGCAATAAGTTGATCAAATCTGATAATTCTCCTCTGACATAAACTGAAGTAATGAAGGGTTTCCATCTCTCATCATCTTTGAGTCCGTTGAGAGTATGTGCAACCAAGTCGTCGTCCTCCACATGAGCTTGAATTGATCCTAGTTGATCTGCAATCTCTTTAACTTTCAATATGTAATCATTGACCGATGTCCTTGTATCTTTCTTTATGTTATTCAACTCATTTTTGAGTTGAATCTTCCTTGCTCTTGTACCTGTAGCATACAACCTTTCCAATGCAAGCCAAACATCTCTACTTGTGTCAAGATCTTGTATGTGTCCTACCATTGAATCTTGAATATTTTTGTGATAAAATGAATATAACCCTTTTGTCTCTCTCATTCCAAAGTCTAAACTCCCTCAATTGTTGCTGATTTGGGTCCTCTGGTAATGTGGGTTTGATATCTGTGCCGTCAATCAAACCATACAAGCCTCTACCTTGCAAGTATGCTGTCATTCTAAACTTCCATGCTTGATAATTTGTCTTACCTTTCCAATGTGTGTGATGAGAAGAAATATAATATTTACCTTGTAAATGAGGTATGTGCACCTTTCTTTGCTTGGATGTTGCTTCAGATGCCTCCTTGCAATCTTCTTCTACCTTTGTGTAGTGTTGATGATGAACTGCTTCTTTGATAGCTTCAAATTCTTCGTCAAGGTATGATAACCTTCTCCAAGCCTCCAAGTACTTGCTCTGATACCAATGTTGAAGTTTATTGATCTCCAAAGTACAGATAGAAGTAGGTGAAACCCAACAGGACCTAGATGACTTTTTCACAAACTTGTATGCACAGACCAATTTTCTTGCAGAGCAAATTGCTCTTTACTCACTTGGAATTTTCCAAAATTGTTTTACACACATAAACTAGACTCTAAGATCTTTCCAAAAAGATATAGAACACCTCAAATGGATAAATACACAATGAGCTATGACCTCTGCAATATGCAGCTTTAATGGAGACCTTGAAACAGAGATGAACGTGAGGACAAACATCACTTGCAGAGACTATTGCTCTTAACTCACAACTCCAATGACTTTGAAACTTTCCAGAATACAAGTAGAGTTGAAGAGCTTTCTAACAAGTCAAAGAACACATGATTTGGATACATAGACAAGGCGATATGACCTCTGCAAGTTTGAGGTTTAATGGAGACCTTCAGCAGGGATAAAAAACAGAGAACACACACTACTTGCAGAGAGTATTGCTCTCAAGTCACAAATTCAATGATTATGAAAATTTACAGGAAGAACGTAGACCGTAAGAGCTTTCCAATGAGCTATCCAAAATGTAATTTGGATATATAATGAGGGAGATACAAGCTCTGCAATCTCTGCATACAAAACTACAATAGTGTAGAGATACACATATGAGTCTATTGGACATCCCACAAGATCAGGACTTTTCTCCTCTTTTTATAGCATGGGAAACTAATCTAAAACCTTCCTACTACATCTAAATTCGTGGTAGACACTTGGATGGAGGTATTACATGACTCAAGTGCTCAAATAAGCAAAGTATTGATGGACTTTGAGAACTAGCCACATCGACCTTCCACTAGGACACCACTGAAGCTCTCTTGTGACTCACTAATTTGACTCACCATGTTCTAGAACTCACGTGGTATTTTTGTTACATTTTATGAATAATATGAGCCTTCTTGAAGTATTTGAAGACTTCCCAAAGGTATTTACATAATTTGAAACTTGTACCCTACATAAAACAAATGTTTGCAACAATAATAACCTCAAGCCAGAAACTGTGCTAACGCCTAACTCTTGACCATACACCTCGCCATCTCCATGAGTGAATTCTTCTTCCATTCAACAACTCCATTATGTTGAGTTTTATATGGTGCTATACACTGATGTTTTATCCCACATTCAGCCAGAAATGCATTAAATTTAGAAGACATATATCCCCCTCCTCGATCAGAACGGAGCATGCCCATTTTACATGTTGATAGATTTTCAACCAAAACCAAAAACTGTTTGAAGCACATTATCACTTCGAACTTTGCTCTCAATGGATATACCGATGCATGCTTGGAATAATCATCAATGAAAATCACGAAGTAAATTTAGTTTCCAAAAGAGGGTGGCTGCATAGGACCACATACATCACTTTGAACAAAATCCAATTTCTATGTAGCTGAAATAGAACCATCTTTTGGGAATGAGGAATGCTGCATTTTTCCCAAAATACACCCTTCACATACATGTTTACTAGGTGCCTCAAGTTTGGGCAAAGAGGACACTTCTAGATTTCTGCAAGGGTAGCAAACTAGCGAAATTCAGATGACCAAATCATGCATGCCAAAGCTTTGCATTTGGCCTAGCCTCAGAATCATGTATTGCACATGTTGAGTCATTCACAGATTTTTCATAATCTATGAGCTCATACAACCCACAAGATAAAAGGCTAGAAGCAATAATCACATCATCATTTGATAGATCATGAACTATACATCTGTCATCAAAAAATTTTATAACCAAGTCAATCTTGACTAAAGCCGAAATTGATAACAAATTCTCCTTGATCAATGGCACAAATAAAGCATCTCATGATGTAAAGGAACTACCATCTGTAGTGGTTATAATGATCTTACCAACTCCCATAACAAGGTGAGAGGAGTTGTTTGTGCATGTAATACTATTCCCTCTAGGGGCGGGCTCCAGTGAAGAGAAGACATGCACTGCTCATGAGAAGATGGGTCAAAACTGCAAACAGTAGTAAACACACACTCTTCATCCTACACAAGATTAGCATACTCTATTTTCGATGTAGATGCCTCTACAATAACCATTCTGGTCTGTTTTATCTTTGCCTCTTTAGTAGTGATTTCTGGACACCTCTTAATGACATGATCATTTGCTTTATAGTATTTGCAAAAAAAATTTTGCTTTTCTGATTTCTTCTCATCTTTGTCTTCCTTCTTTGATTGTGTAGAATTAGTTGATTTTTGCTTACTAGTAGAAGAGCTCCATTTTCCTTTGCTCCTCTAAGTAGCAAGGAAAGCTTGATCTACAACATGCATAGTAGACCTATTTTGCCTAGACTGGTCTTCCTGCAAAAAACCAGAGGCTAACTCTTCAAATGTTAAGGCATTTGGATTTCCTTTCATCATCAAAGAAGAGTAAAAGCAAAACTCTGATATGAGTTGCGAAGAACATTCAGAAGAGTATACACAAGTGAACTTTTAGGAAGGACTTCATCAACAAAAAACAACTTCAAATCCTAGATCTTTGTCAAAAAACTATCCATCGAATCACCTTCATTCATGTGCTCACTCTCCAACTCTTTTTGGAGGTAAGCAACATGAGCTTTATTCCTAGCCTAGTAAGTGTATCCCAAGCATCCTTAGCTATTCTACAAGGGCGAATGTGTGGAGTAATGGCATGTCTGATAGATAATGCTTTCAATGCATGTGCTTCAACATCATTGCCATTCCAAGGAATTTGCTTTGTAGTAGATGGAATAGAAATAGCAGCACAAATAGGAATCTGCAGAATATCACCATCTTCGACACCATCTACATCCGCTTTAGTACTTGTATTTGTAGTACTTGTGTTCACATGTGTAATAGGACGTTTTTCAGCACTCTGCACAATATTCCATAGTCCTTTTGAGACCATTTCATGATGAATCATATAAGCCCACAATGGATAATTGGTACCATCCAACTTATCCTAAACAACCAACATATGAAATACATTACTACTTTCATCCATGGCCACTCACTAAAATACCTTGATGTAGAAAATGATTATATCTGAAAAAGTTGAACACAACTACCCAAATGAGTTCTTCTAGACCTATAGAAGACTTTGAGATGCTTATGCAAGCAAACCGAAACTTGTACATATCTTTGGCACAAAAAGATAAAATAGCTTGCATTAGCACTATGATAGTGCGTTCGGAGGTCAAAACGAGCTCAGATTGTGATTTTGGCACCATAGAGCAAAGCGGTTTTGATCTCTTAATCACCTTGAGTATGTAGAAAAAATTTCATGCGATTCTAAGACTATGATCGGAGGAGTGTTGATGATACCCTAGATGAAGAATGACCTAGTCTGATACCAATTGTTGGAGTTAGACATTTGCGGAAGCATGCGAACAACACAAGGAAGAAGAAGAAGCTAAAAGCACAACACACTATACTCAATTTATTACCACTAGAATGTACAAAGATAAGTAACCCGTTAGGGCAATAGGCGTATATACAATGTGGGGGGAAAAACCTCCTAAATGAGGAAAAAGTGCCTTGGCGGTATGTTCACACATATCACTAGTAAATATATCAACATGAGCACCATGTCATCAACATAGACAACAATGATCAGAAGCTCATCATTTTCATGCTTAACATATAAGATGCTCTGAATCGGACTAGTCTCAAAACCATATTAGATATTAGGAAAAAGCTTTGGGCAAGGTAGATGGAAAGTGTGGCACAACACAGTGCAGTATGTCATGTCACAAGGTACATCCCATTAGAGTACATCCTATCAGGGTACAACGAAGCCCATCAAAGATTAGAGTGTATCTCCCAACTCGTAGGTCGGATTTAGATGTCTTAGATACCCTTGGAAATCTCAAAGGAGCATTCCAATGGATGCACTAGATTCAAGATCCCATATACCTAGCATGGGTGAGAGTGATGTTCAAGATATTCATGTTGAGAACAAGGAGCTCAAGAGACAAAGGTTGCAAGCAAGGCAAGTCCCTAGGCAAGTGGCCAAGAAGCGGAAGGCAAGGTTCAAGAGACCAAGGTTGAGAGCAAGGGTTCAAGAGACCAAAGTTGGGAACAAGAAGGTTCAAGAGAGTGTGCAAGGGTAAGGGCATGAGTCCAATGGAAGATCAAGGATTGATCATGGAGCAAAATGATCTCTAGAAGGGGAAGAGAGTGTTAGACTTAAGAAATGATAGGTAGGATATGGTTGAACCACAGCCAAAGAGGGAGGATTAGGAATTAATCCTCAACCATGGCATTTGGGGCAAGTGGTTAGCCCATCATACTCCTAGCCGGTAGGTCATGAGTTCAATTCCCAATCACCTACCAATGCAAGAGAACGAGGATTAGGAACACCACGTGCTAGAGAGATGACTCTCCTCCCAACCAAATGCCTCAATATATAGCTTTCTCTAGGGGACCATCTTCTTGGGTAGGTGGATTCTAACCATCCATGTGTCAGCCATGTAGCTGCATGTGCACGAAGTGTCCTAGTTAACTCGAGTTATCTTAAGTGGATGCTTCTAGAAAAATCTAGAACTCTTTTGGCAAAATAATTTCCCCGTGTACCCCATATGGGTTGAACCCAAGACCTCCTCCTTCACACTCTTGAGCCTCAACCAGCAAGCTAAGTGGATCACTTGTTTACAAGGGCACATAACCTTCTAGTAAGTTTGGACTTGAGATCTTTTGTCATACAAACGAATGAACAAATGGTGTCCGGATTTACATCCATGTTAACCGGCTCGACCCTCAGATCATAGACTTACTTTATTATAGACATAATTTCATGGAGACATATGAGAAAACCCTAACCAACTCTAGATTATATATTGTTTTACTATATCTATTGGTTCGCTCATAATTTCGAGAATCAATCACATTCAGAACATTACAAATTATACTGTAATTAATTTTCTCTATTTGCTTGATTCTGGATGCGCTAAGTTGAAGCTTCTAGCTCTTATGATCATATTCCATAGAATCTTTAGCCTATATCAGTCCCAAAGCTCACTTACTTCAGCTAATGAAATTGTTAAAGGAGAAGATTGCTATGAGAATCCTTGAACCAGTCAGCACCATATTCTAATTGATGGTTCATGATACCTAAAAAAATAGGAAACTATGCTGCATACAAGATCTACAACTTGTTAACAAAGTCACTATTAGGAATGTATAAACAAGATGCATTGTAGATGATTTTGCAGAGGCATTTTCCAGGCTAGCAATTGGATACTTTTCAATAGCAAATGTCAGCAACGATGACTTAGCTTTATCCATGGTGCTTTTTATAAGGCTTCTAAATCTATAAAAGAATAGCGATTCTCATTGTTCATCATCATCACAAGATCTAGTTCTTGGAGAAGAACTTTGAGGTGATCATTGAAGGAGATATCATCTCAAACTACTGACGGAGTATCTACTCAATGCAAGGAGGAGATCTTTGAGGCCCTCTTATAGGAAGAGTTTCTACACTCTTGGACGAGGTGTGCTCTAGATCAGGAGACATCTAGAGGAGTTTGTGTCAGGTTACATTCAACATCACTTGCTGAGTTATTGTGAGTAACAACTCTATTTCTGTTTTCCCTTCTTCATTCACTAGTTTGTGATTTAGGTTCATGAAAATTTGGGTTTGTTGCAGAACAGTTCTAAACTGTTCATAATCTCCATATTCTCAAACACACATACTCTTCATACCTCTTACGCACACAATCTCTTGTATCTAGTTCCTATTTCAGCCTAGATTCAGGTACTGTCAGTTTGTATCATATTCACACATTGTAATTTGACATTGGAATATAAATACTGTAGTTAAGCCTCATAGCTTATCGTTACACTTGACATCCTATCTATTCTTTCTCTATCTTTCATTAATCTTCTTTTTGAGTATTAAGGTGTGTATCTTAAGGTTCATCTATTGGAAGATCTTGTAAACATGTGATTTTATTGTTGTTGTGGCCCACTACGAGTTCCAACATTCGGTATTCATACCTTACAATACCAACATTGGGTATCAGAGCATAGTTGACATACACCCTTAATAATATAAGTGATTATGGACTTGTGAATGAAGACAAGCTTAAGGGCATGTCTAATTATCCAGTGTGGAGTATTATGATAATGAATGTGTTAGTATCAAAGGACTTATAGAATATTTTCAATGGCACTTATCCAAGCACAAGACAAGTCAGATAAGATGTTGTTTCATATTCTAGAAGAACTCATGTTCCTATTTTTTCTCAACAGGAGGTTAGTGAAGTAGAAGGAATTACTTCATCATCAAGAGTTCCTAGTACTACTAGATTATTTCCTACAAAAGAGCAATCCGAATCGGATTCAAAGGATGCACAAGCACTTTGATATATTGTTATGGAAGTCAAGAGGCATATTATACCCCAAATCAAGTCATGCAAAAGTTCTTGACAGGCTTGGTTGGAGTTGGAGAATGTCTATCAGAGTAAAAACGCTACTAGGAAAGCTCATCTAAGGAGACAACTAGCCAACACAAGGATGAGAGTTGATGAATCAGATCGAGCACATATTTTGAAGCTCAAAATTTATGAGATTAGTTACTCAATGTTGGAGTCAACGTTTTAAATGAAGAGATGGTACTTCTAAACTCACTTCCATCTACAAATCATGCTTTTGTTACTTCTTTATCTCTCTCTACAAGAGATAGGGAAATTTCACTTGTCCAACAATATAAGAATGCATTTTTGACATCAAGTTGAAGGAGTCTCCAATTTCTTACAAGAACTACACTTATCAATGTTCTGATTGTAGTCATCTTTGCAACTTGAGAGAATGCTTCCTCATAGTCTATAACATGATTTTGTGAGCATTCTTTCGCAACTAATCTTGCCTTCTACCTAGAAACTGATTCGTCTGAGCTTCTTTTAACTTTATATATCCATGTGCAACCAATTACCTTTTGATTGGGTGAGATTGGAACCAAATCCCAAATATCCATCTCCTTCAATGCATCTATCTCTTCTTCCATGGCCTTTTCCCAATTAGGGTTTCCTTTTTCATCTTCATAGGTTCAGGGTCCCTCTAAAATTGAGTCCTTTGCCAAGTAGATTGAATGCTTTATACAAATTTGGAATCATATCCATACTTTTCTAGTTGTCTCTTCTCCCTTGTTGACCTTCTAGGTGTTTGCTTAGAGCATTCTCCATACGCTTGAAACTTTGCTTTGAGTCTTGACTTCCATAGCTTGTAATCCTTTTCCTTTTCATCTTGGTCATCATCTATATCACTTCTTGGATCTTCAACCTTTGTATCATGCTTGCTTCCTTGATGAGAATCAAAATCAAGATCATATGGTAGAGTTACCTTTTATTTGTCTTCATCATACCAAGACCTTTGTTCTTTAAACACAACATCCCTACTTGTAGTGAACTACTTGGTTCAAGGATTATAGAACATGTAACCCATCTTTGTTGATTCATACCCAATAAACACTACCTTTGTTTCCCTTTCATCTAGTTGATCTCTTATTAGTGATGGTACATGAACATAAGCTAAACAACCAAACACCTTGCAATTTCCAAGACTATGTTTTATTCCTTATGATTCTTCATAAGGATTCATACCTTGAGGTTATTTTCATGGTAGCCTATTGACAAGTGACATAGTAGTTGAAATAGCCTCTACCCATGGATAATGTGGCAACCTCTTCTCTTCAAGCATTGTTTTCGCTAATCCAACCAATGCCTTGTTTCTTCTCTCTGCAATTCCATTTGGTTGAGGAGAGTACTTGGTAGTCACTTCCCTTTTGATACCTTTATCTTGCAAGACACCATCAAACTCTTTGGAAAAGTATTCTCCCCCTCCATTAGATCTATGCTTCTTGAGTGATCTACCTGTATGGTTCTCCACATGTGCTAGATAATTTTTGAAGCAATCAGACACTTCATTCTTACTCTTGATAAAGTATAGAATAATCCATCTACTATGGTCATGAGTAAATGAGAGATAATACTTTGATCCTACCGATGAAGGTTCTTAGCTTGGCCCCATACATATGTATGTACTAGGTCCAATAAGTTGCTGTGGATGTAGCCTTTGTGGTTGAATGGTTGTCTTTGTGCTTTCCCAATCTAACATGCATCACATTCATTGATCATGTTGTTGGATTGTCAAGTATATTTTAAGCTTGATGATCCAACAACTCTCCCTCAAGCTAAAGTATTCTTGAGTCTTCATTCTAGAATAGGTTGAATACTTGTGAATGATTCAAATTTGCAAAGATTTATCCCATCAAGTGCCTCTGTTATCATATGTGCCTTCTTGATGAACAAAGAAGGGTCTACATTGATTGAATTGAAACTTTGATCTTGAAGATAGGTTATCAATCTAAAATTCCAAGCTCTAAGAGCTTGTTCAATCCATACAATGCCTTTTTGAGTATGTATACATAAGATGTATAATTAGGTTTTCAAATCCTAGAGGTTACAAGTATTTTTCTTCATTAATTGAGAAAATGAGAAATGCATTCTTCACATCAAATTGAAGTAGTTTCCAATTTCTTGCACTAGATACACTTAGCAACATCCTTATTGCAGTCATCGTTGAAACTAGTGAGAATGTCTCCTCATAGTCTATGCCATGAGCATGAGCACATCCTTTAGCACCTAATCTACATTTGTACCTACAAATTGATCCATCCGAATTTCATTTCAACTTATAGACCCGTTTGCTACCTATTAACTTTTGATAAGTTTGCATTGAGACCAACTCCCAAGTTTCCATTTATTTTAATGATTCTATCTCTTCTTTCATAGCCTTCTCCCAATTAGGGGTACCTTTTGCTGCACCATAGGTTGAAGGTTCCTCTAAAACTATCTCATTTGCCAAATAAATAGAGTTCTCTATAACAAATGTAGATTCATATACATACATTTTAGGTTACTTTTTCTCCTGTGTTGACCTTCAAGGAGTATTCTTGGAGCCTTCTCCACATTCTTGCATTTTGACCTTTCCTCTCCACATCATGAGCTTATAGTCTCTTTCCTAGTGATCTTGAACACCATTAGATTCACTTTTTGGATCTTGGACCTCTGTGTCATGCTTGCGATCTAATGGGTGGAAATTAGAATCAAGATCATAACATAAGTTTACATTTTCTCTGTCTTCATCATACCATGACCCATGTTCTTCAAACACAACATCTTTGCTCGTGGTGAATTTCTTTGTGAAAGGATTATAAAACATATAGCCCATCTAATTGCTAATAAATACTACCTTTGTTTCCCTTTCATTTGGTTTACCTCTAACTTGTGAATGAAATGTACAACATTTAAACAAACAAATAGGTGCAATGACCTAGAATTGGTTTTCTACCATTTCAAGATTCATAAGGAGTTGTTGGAGATAGATGTTTGCGGAAGTACGCGAACAGCACAAGGAGGAAGAAGAAGCTTGGAGCTCAAACACACAATACTGAATGTATTACTAGAGAATGTACAAATATTAGTATCCCATTAGGGCAATAGGCGTATATACAAGCCGGGGGAAAAAAGCCTCCTTAAGAGGGAAAAAAGTGCCCCGGCGGTCCTAGTGTGTTCACACACATCACTACCTAAATATATCAACAAATCCCCCCTCGGAGTGATGCGGTGAACAAGGAGCTGGCACTCATGTATAAGGAAGTGCCAAGCTATGTGGAAATCACTCCACAAAAGGAAGCAAGCCCAAAGCTTTGCGGAAAGCTTCAAACTTCTCCCTAGGCAGAGCCTTCATAAAAACGTCTGCAATGTTCTCCTACGTGGGCACATATGCCAAGCTTATCTCCCCAGCAGAGAACCTCTCCCTGACATAGTGATAATGCACCTCAATGTGCTTAGTGCGAGCATGGAACACAAGGTTCCTCGCAACTGCCAATGCGCTCTGACTGTCAGTGAAGATGGTGGTGGCAGAAGACTGGCCAACACCCAAATCAGCCATAAGTCGTCTGAGCCACACACACTCAGCAGTCGCTGTGAAAGCTTCCGTATACTCACCCTCACAACTGGAAGTGGCCACAGTAGGGTGCTTCTTGCTCAACCAAGATATACATGAGCTACCAAGCATGAAGCAAAACCCACTAGTGGACACACGAGTGTCATAGCAACCAGCCCAATCTGAGTCAGAAAAAGCATGCAAATCTGGCGGTAGTGATCCCCCCTTGGGATAAAACAACCCAAGTAGCCGAGTACCACTCAAGTAGTGAAAGATGCGCTTAACCACCTTCCAATGCGTGACTCCTGGGCAATGCATAAACCTGCTGATCTGTGAGACAGCAAACTGAATATCTGGCCGAGTAATGCATAAGTAAATCAAGCATCCAACAGCATGCTGATAGAGAACAGCATCAAATGCATCTCCAGCATCATGAAGACTCAATCGTAAACCTGTCTCCATAGGAGTGGCAATAGGCTTACATTCTTCAAGGCCAAAATGCTGCAATAATGTGTCAATGTATTTCGTTTGACACAAAGCCATTCCACCATCAACGTGCATAAATTGAATGCCCAAATAGTGATGCAAATGCCCCAAATCAGACATCTCAAATGAGGCATGCAAATCAGCCTTAAAATCAGCAATATGCTTCTCAATAGGACCAGTGAGCAGCATGTCATCAACATAGACAACAATGATCAGAAGCACATCATTAGCACGCTTAACATATAAGGTGCTTTCAGTTGGACTGTTCTCAAAACCATGTGCAATCAGATAGGCATGTACCTTCTCATACCAAGCACGTGGTGCTTGCTTTAAACCATATAATGCCTTCTTTAACCTGCACACCTGGTTTTCATGCCCTTTCTGCACAAAGCCACGGGGCTGAAAAACATACACTTCTTCATGCAAGTCACCATTCAGAAATGCTGTTTTAATGTCCAACTGATGTACATTCCAACCATGATGGGCTGCAAGTGAACAAATGCTCCGAACAGTAGTCATACGGCATGTAGGTGCAAAGGTCTCATCAAAATCAATGCCTCTTTCGTGCGCATAACCCTTTGCAACAAGCCTAGCCTTATACCTCTCAACTGTACCATCAGGTTTACGCTTTAGCTTGTATACCCACTTAGTGCCAATGGCCTTCTTGCCAGGAGGCAAGTCACATAAAGACCATGTACCATTCTTCATTATATCATCATATTCAGATTGCATGGCAGCCATCCAATTTTCTGAATTCTGTGCTTCATCAAAAGAAATAGGCTCATTCTCATCACAGAGACTAGACACAGCCATAGCATAGCAATGTGATGCAAAGGAGGCACTATGAGATCCTAAACGAGTACGATATGATAAAGGTGCATCTAATTTGTTGTCACGCAAAGTCTGCACCAGCCATTTTGGCATAGTTTTTGCCTGCTCAATATCATCTCTCTCATCAACAAGTGCATCATGTAAATCTGCATCAAAAATAGAATGATCTGCATCATCATATGAAACCTGCAAAGACTGAGAAGTTGCCTCATTAGGACCGGCACTAGACTGTCCACCTGTAAAAAGAGGCATCAACGTATCATACATGTCTTTGGAGCTAACAGATGTCTCCTTAGTACATGAAAGCAATGGCTGAATAGCATCTTCCACAAAGACAACATCACGGCTAACCATAATGCATTTATTCTGTGGATGATACAAACGATAGCCTTTACTTTTAGAACTGTACCCAACAAAAATACATTTTACTGCCTTATCATCCAATTTTTTGCGATGTTGTTCACGCACTAATGCATATGCCAAACAACCAAAAACACGTAGATGAGCAACAGATGGCTTGCGGTCATGCGAAGCCTCATATGGAGTGATAGACTGTAGCGCTTTAGTGGGACACCTGTTAAGTACATATGCTGCACACATGACAGCCTCAAGCTAGAAACTATGTGGTAAAGCCTGACTCTTGACCATACACCTCGCCATCTCCATGAGTGACATGTTCTTCCGTTCAAGAACTCCATTTTGTTGAGGTGTATACGGCACTGTAGACTAGTGTTTTATCCCACGTTCAGCCAGAAATGCATTAAAATTAGAAGACATATATCCCCCCCCTCAATCAGAACGGAGGGTGCCCATTTTACATGCTGATAGATTTTCAGCCAAAACCAAAAACTCTTTGAAGCACATGAACACTTCAGACTTTGCCTTCAATGGATATACCCATGCATGCCTGGAAAAATCATCAATGAAAGTCACGAAGTAAAGATACTTTCCAAAAGAGGGTGTCTACATAGGACCACAGACATCACTATGTACAAGCTGCAATTTCTGCGTAGCCCGAACTGAACCATCTTTTGGAAAGGAGGAACGCTGCATTTTGCCCAAAGTATAGCCTTCACATACATGTTTTCTAGGTGCCTCAAGCTTGGGCAAGGAGGACACCATTTCTGATTTCTGGAGGCATAACAGACTAGCAAAATTCAGATGACCAAAGCGTGCATGCCAAAGCTTTGCATCTGACATAGCCTGAGAATCATGAACTGCACATGCCGAATCATTCGCAGATCTTTCATAGTCTATGAGCTTATACAGCCCACGACATAAAATGCCAGAAGCAATAATCGCATCGCCATTTGACAGATCATGAATTGTACACCTGTCATCAACAAATTTCACAACCAAGCCAATCTTGGCTAATGCAGAAACTGATAACAGATTCTTCTTGATCCCTGGCACAAATAAAGCATCTGACAAAGTGAAAGTACTACCATCAGCAGTAGTCTAAATGATCTTACCAACTCCCATAACAAGATAAGAGGAGTTGTTGACGCATGTAACAGTATTCCCTGTAGGGGCAGGCTCGAGTGAAGAGAAGAAACTACGCTGCGAGGTAATATGTTTGGTCGCCCCACTGTCAAAGTACCAAACATCTGAGTCCACTAGAGACATGCACTGCTCATGAGAAGATGGGTCAAAACTGCAAACAGTAGTAAATGCCCATTCTTCTTCCTGCACAAGATTAGCATACTCTGTTTTTTGGTGTAGAGGCTTCTGCAACAACCATTCTAGCCTCCTTTTTCTTTGCCTCTTTTGCAGCCAGTTTTGGATAGTTCTTTATGATATGATCATTCCCTTTACAATACTTGCTAAACAATTTCTGCTTTTCTGATTTCTTCTCATCTTTATCCTGGTTCTTCGAATGTGCAACATTTGTAGATTTCTGCTTACTAGTCGAAGAGCTCCATTTTCCTTTGCCCTTCTGACTAGCCAGGAAAGCTTGATCTGCAACACGCATAATGGACCTGTTCTGCCTCGACTGATCTTCCTGCAACAGAACAGAGACTAACTCCTCAAATGATAAGGCATTCGGATTTCCTTTCATCATCAACCAAAGAGTAGAAGCAAAACTCTGATATGAATCAGGAAGACCGTTCAGAACGGTCTGCACAAGTGAGCTATCTGGTATAACCTCATCAGCAGAAATCTACTGTTCCTTCAAATCTTTGACCTTCATTAGGAAACTGTCCATAGAATCACCTTCATTCATGTGCTCACTCTCCAACTGTTTTCGGAGGTAAGCAACAAGAGCCTCATTCCTAGCTTGGTACAATGTGGTAAGTGTATCCCAAGCATCCCTAGCTGTTCTGCAAGAGCAAATATGAGGAATAATGGCACATTTCACAGACAAAGCTATCAATGCATGTGCCTGGGCATCTCTGCCATCCCAACGAATTTTCTCTACATTAGGTGCAACAGAAACAGCAGCACGAACAGGAATCTGCGGAATATCATCTTCAACACCATCTTCATTAGCTCCAGCACCTGTACTTGCAGTACCTATCGTTACAGGTGTAACAGGACGTCTTTCAACCCCCTGCACAATGTTCCACAATCCTTTTGGAACCAAAACATGTCGCATCATATAAGCCCATAATGGGTAGTTGGTACCATCCAACTTATCCTCAACAACCAACATACGGAATACATCACTGCTTTCAGCCATGGCCGGTGACTAAAATACCTTGATGCAGAAAATTGACTGTATCTCAAAAAGTTGAACAGAACTACCCAGACAAGTTTTGCTAGACCTGTAGCAGACTTCAAGATGCTTAAACTGGCGAACAAAATCTGGTATATACCTTTGGCACAAAAAGACGAAATAGCCTGCACAAGCGTTGCGATAGTGCGTTCGGAGGTCGAAACGAGCTTGGATCACGATTTCGGCACCACAAGGTGAAGCTGTTTTGATCTCGGAAACACGCTGAGTATGCTCACCAAAGTTCGTGCGATTTTGAGACTGCAAACGGAGGAGTGTCGATGGCGCCCTAGATGAAGCGACATCCTACTCTGATACCAATTGTTGGAGATAGATGTCTGCGGAAGCACGCGAACAGCACAAGGAAGAAGAAGAAGCTTGGAGCTCAAACACACAATACTGAATGTATTACTAGAGAATGTACAAAGATTAGTAGCCCATTAGGGCAATAGGCGTCTATACAAGCCGGGGGAAAAAAACCTCCTGAAGAGGGAAAAAAGTGCCCCGGCAATCCTAGTGTGTTCACACACATCACTACCTAAATATATCAACAGGAGTCATGCGTTGAAGAGATTTGGATGGAAGTGGAAGTCTATACATAAGATATACAACTGTTGAGATTTTGTCTTCCCATAAATAGTGTGGCAACTTCTTTTCTTCAAGCATTTTTCTAGCTAATCCAACCATGGTCTTGTTCTATCTTTCACTAATTCATTCAATTGAGGAGAATATAGGCGTCTATACAAGCCGGGGGAAAAAAACCTCTTGAAGAGGGAAAAAGTGCCCCGGCAATCCTAGTGTGTTCACACACATCACTACCTAAATATATCAACAGGAGTCATGCGTTGAAGAGATTTGGATGGAAGTGGAAGTCTATACATAAGATATACAACTGTTGAGATTTTGTCTTCCCATAAATAGTGTGGCAACTTCTTTTCTTCAAGCATTTTTCTAGCTAATCCAACCATGGTCTTGTTCTTTCTTTCACTAATTCATTCAATTGAGGAGAATATCTAGAATTCATTTCCCTTTTGATGTCTTTATCATGCAAGAACTCATTAAAATCCTTGGAGAGGTACCATTTCCCTCTATTAGATCTTAATTCCTTTAAGGATCTACCTATAGTTATCTCCACATGTGCTAGGTACTCCTTGAAACATTCAAACATGTCATCCTTATTCTTGATAAATTAAAGAATGGTCTATCTACTATGATCATCAACAAAGGAAGCATGAGCTCTCGAAGATTGTGTAGGGTGTTGGAAAACAACATACTTTACTTGCGAATATAGTCATTGAAGGTGATTTAGATGGTGTTCAAGATCAAAATCTTCAAATTTTGGTTCATGGTGTGGTTCTTATTGCACCTACTGTAGAGAAACTTTGTTGGGATTGCAGATATGTTCAAGCACATGCATTGATAGCCTTGTCTATCAAACGTGCCATTATTCCTCACATTCTCTCCTGCAAAATAATAAAGGATGCTTGAGATACACTTGCCACTTTATACTACGCAAGAAATGAGGCTCTTGAACTCATGACCTACTAGCTAGGAGTATGATGGGCTAACCACTTGCCCCAAAAGCCATGGTTGAGGATTACTTCCTAATCCTCCCTCTTAGGATGTGCTTTAACCATCTCTTGCCTATCACTTCTTAAGTCTAACAGCCTCTCCTCGAGCAAGGAGTTCCACAAGCAGCATCCATGTTCTCTAGCTTGGGATTCATTGGACTCTTTTTGTGGAGCCAGTGAGTGTTGATGGTGGTCTTTTCATTGTTTAGGACATGACCCATTATAGCTTGTATTGTTTAAAGATTTCATGGTATGTAAATTATTTAGAGTTAACAAAAAATGTATTTGTGATGAGAGTGACAAGTGTGTGTGTGTATCTTGCATGTACGTGTTGTGAGGGTGTGCTAAGTGTTGCACTTTTTATGTGTATGTGTGTTCTGCGTGGTAGGTGTATATCTTGTGATTTTCCTTGTAAAGTGCATTTGGTACAAGTGCATTTGGTTGTTTGTGTGTGTGTCTGTGTCTATCAACTAGTGTTTTATGTGCATTCATGTTTATGTATATGTCTATATAATTGTATGTTATGGCATATTCATTCTTTTACTGTTTTCCACTCTTAATTAATTATCCTAGCACGGTCATGTCTGATTATACTAAATCTTGAATGATCTTACTATACTAAGATGATATTATGCTAATACCTAGATTATATGGTTGTACATTCATTGCATTTAAAGAATGTATCCTTGAGTTTCTAAAGTTTATTAAGCATCTTATTTAGTTAGCATCTAGACTCTCGACACCCTGCATGCAAGGCGATGTAGGGCACACTCAATCAACTAGAACTGATCCACTGAGCTGGAACTTTCCTCTCCACAACGCTAACGGAGTAGGATGAACCATCGTACATCAGACACCAACCCGGACGATGTCATTACGCACACTTTAATTGCTCACACATCCATATTCTTTCGAGCATCTCGAAGCCCAATCGTATTACGACTTAACCCAACTTTTTGGAAACTAACTTTTTATTTTGTTGACTGTTCTAACGATGCATACATCTGAACAAGGCTGTCCGTCGCATACTTGATACCCGTGATTGCGAGACAACCGCCTCAGATATCCTAGCATACGTGATGGCAATAGTCGGTATAAGTGAGCAGATAATGCATTCAGTAGCATCATAGTTACCTGAATATCTTCATGTGATCGGATGATTGTGTGCTTTCGTGTTTGTAAGTATGCTCGTAAATCTAGCTGGCATTGAGCAGACGAGGATCAAGGACAACAGAAAGATGACAGACAAAAGAAAATTGAGACTTACGTCCATGCCGGTTATTTTTAATCTCCTCAGAATGTGGCAAGTGATAGTCTCTTTGGGAGTCCTGACAATGGATTATAAAATCTATGAGGTAATAAAAATGGATTAAAAACTCTATGAGGTTTGCTGTTCATGACTGTTCGTGTATGTTGCCTTTGCACTAGTTCAATCATCTTTTTGTCTGTGCTCTCGAGGCCGATACATGTCATACTTTTTCGATAGAAACTAAAGAGGAGAACTTATCTACGAACAAAAAATGGAAGGACTACTTCGAACCATGTGAGCTTATGATAATCTTTCGCTCGTATAGTCAGAGAGATTAACATGAACCTCACACAATGCACCTGCGCATGCACTCAGTTATTTCCCGTGCTTTCATAATATGACAAGAGATATTCTCTTTCGGGTTCCATAAAGAGATCAAAAGAATCTACGACGTCCTAAAAGCGTGTAGTATGACGTTCGATGTTCATGGTTCTTGATACGTCTGGCTTTCATCTTTAACTCGTGCTTTCCAGCGCGACACATATTATACTGGAGAGGAAGACGAGAGCTTATCTAGAAACAGCATGTGTACTGCCAAACATGTCAGCTTACGACAGCGATTATCCTCAGCTCGTGCTGAGAGATTGTACGGGGTTTGATCTTCATGAACGTTGATGCGTGCTCCATTGGAAGTATTTCAACCAACTTTAACTCATACCAAATAGGAGGACGATAGCTTATCTACAATCAGCACGGATACTGCCAACCTTGTGAGATTACAATAGTCGAAAAGACTACTTTGACCCCGACACGACTCAATGGCCGGTGCGTTGGTACCATACTAAAAGTCTGAAAAAATGGAAGGACGCGGCTTGGTCATCGTAAGTTTATCAGTAGCTTCCCCCAGACGCACGTGGGTCTACATTGCTATCGTGTGCCTTCATGGACGTGGGTTCGGATGCAAACCTACCATGAGAAGTATGTGATGACATCAATGCTTAGATGTATATACGCAAATGCATACGGATTTTTGTAGACTATCTAATAGAGGGTCTGTGTGCAAGCAATTGTGCATACTGAAATGCGCGGGCACTCAACGTCTGTCAATTACGCCTAACATAAACGAGTTTCTTAGACCTTCTTATACAAGCTTTCCAAGGAATCTTGAGCCAACTTCGAGCGGACAAAAGCACTTTCCTTTTCACGCTTGCCACAAACGACTAAGAATGAGAGAGAGAGAGAGAGAGAGAGAGAGAGAGAGAGAGAGAGAGAGAGAGAGAGAGAGAGAGAGAGAGAGGTGCTCACGAACTATTATAGGCTTCTGTTCATACTGATTTTTTGGAAAAATCGCTGCTTTCGTAGAGGGGGCGTGGTGTAAAGGTAACTTCTTGAACTAATCATTCGACTGAAAATTCAGAATGCAACTTCCACCCACATGCTCAACTTCAACACTTCTATCAGGAAAAAAACGGTGGACGTATGTGTGTATTTCTTCCCTCAAATAAGAGACAATGTCAAACGCCCTAATAAAAAAATTCAACATTGAACTCTTAACATAAAAAGTGCCTTTGGTACCAGAAGCGAGTCCTTCGGTGTCTCTATTCATGAATCATCACCATAACTCGTTCCTCCTTCTCTTCCTGATGCTTGCTGTCCTTTGAGAAGATGCAAATCACATCTTACTGCATAACAAACGAATACCAAAACTAATACTAAGCTTGGCACAAACGACTCAGAATGAGAGAGAGAGAGAGAGAGGTGCTCACGAACTATTGTAGGCTTCTGTTCATACTGATTTTTTGGAAAAATCGCTGCTTCGTAGAGGGGGCGTGGTGTAATGGTAACCATTCGACTGAAAATTCAGAATGCAACTGCCACCGACATGCTCGACTTCAACCCTTATATCAGGAAAACAACGGTGGACGTATGTGTGTATTTCTTCCCTCAAATAAGAGACAATGTCAAACGCCCTAACAAAAAAATTCAACATTGAACTCTTAACATAAAAAGTGCCTTTGGTACCAGAAGCGAGTCCTCCGGTGTCTCTATTCATGAATCATCACCATAATTCGGTCCTCCAGGCTCCTTCTTCTCTTATGATGCTTGCTGTCCTTTGAGAAGGCGCAAGTCACACCTTACTGCATAACAAAGGAATACCGAAACTAATACTAATCTACCATAATAGATTCTGGCTTACGTCTCCTTTTTATGAAGATGAATAAAGTAAACATATGGGAAGTACAAGTTGCGTCGAGAATAGTTATTGGAATAATAGCTTCATCGATAGATGTGTCGGCACCATTTTAGCCTATACATTTTGCATCTTTTCCCTACTCCCCGTGCCCTCTCCAAATATACTTTGAACTATTCTGTTCCTCATATGCGTTGAAATAAGCACTTTCCCTAAGGTCTAAAAGAATTGTGCCAAGGACATCTAATTAATGTCTTCCCAACCATCATTATCATCCATATCTACAACTTTCTTTATAGGGTCACCAATCACCTTTTCTTGCCGCCTTTGAATCAACACATCAAGGAGTTTAATCCATGATGAGAAGTTGGTGTTATGAAACCTTTTGAATATCAAAGTGGTCTTTGCCTTATAAGTTATGTATATTCTTCAATGGTGCTCTACATTATAAGGACCCATTGTGAGATCTGCACATTTATGGAAACATAACTTCCAAGTTAGATGACTACTATGTGTGACCATTGATGGTTATAGATTATCCTAGTTTGACTAGCCATAAGGTTAAGTAGGGCATGAACTTTTGGGTCATTAGGTTTTCATTTAATGTGAAAGTAAAGGTCTTGTGGTCTTCCATGGGTAGCTCCTTTAGCTTCAGGGGGATGTTGATGGCACATGCTAACGGCAATAAGCATTTCTCTAGCTTTGAAAGAAAGACCCTTTCTTTACCATTCAGGATGATAACATTCATTGGAGTTACCGAGCACCGGCATGACTTTCTTCCCCTCCCCACATTAGCTCCCCAAGAGGATATGGATGTTGTGGATTTTAGCTGACATCCAGGGTGACTTTCCCCCCTTGTAATCTTTTCTTGCTCCTTGATGGGGAGTTTAGCCTACTAGGCATTTTTTCTCACTAATGGAAGGATCTTTTTGTGAAAGAAAGGTCTTGTGGTGCTCTAGAATTTCCTAATACAAACTTATTGGGGTGGATTTAAGACGGGGCCTTTCCCCCTTCTTTGAGATTTTAGGGCCTATCCGCTCAGCCCACAAGCTCGAGATGATAGCAGTTGTGGTCATGGATATGCCATTGGATATCCTATTTTGCAAATAATTTTATCTCTCCTAACTAGTTTTATCTATATTGACTCCAATTCTAAAAATATACACACACCATTGTGCACAAGTGAGTTCTTCATCTAGAGTCTTTCTATATGCCAATCTTATCTGCATCTTGCTAGCACATGGGTGGACAACACTGTCTTTGTACTCCTATATCTCTCAATATATGTCCCTCTCCATCTCAATTTCTTAGGACTCTTTTTATTGGTCTTCAACTGTGTTATTAATTCTTACATGGTATGAGAGCTTAGGAGGTTCTTAGTGGCTTAAAAGAAGGAGTAGGTGAAGCACAAGCACGAGTACTTATGATGCCAATCATCCAAATATTGGAGATAAAATCACCAATCTTCACAAGAGATAAGATTTTTTATACAAATTACGCCCTTTATATCTTTAAAAGTAGTTTTTTGCTTCATTTGTATGAGCTTCTTGGGACTAATCATAAGCTGATCATACACGATCCAAAAGGATCGTATTCAAACGATTCCCCCTTGTTGCTAATCTTCTATGTCCTTAGAAACCTAGAGCCTTAAATGCACTCTAAACCCTAGGTACAAGTATAATTCCTAGCATTCAAACTCTGAATAAGCATACTACCAAGTTTCATGAGGCATGGAACATATTGTGTAATCAATTTGAAACATGCAATCAAATAGATACATAAATTGGACAATTAGTAGACAAACATAAATGTTTTGTTGATAGCTAGATTGCGAATGTGCTCATCATGTGCATAGAGAATGTACATGATCAAATTGTAGGAACAAGCACAATAAGAACAAGCTAGGGGCTAGCTCAATATTTTACTTGAATATGTCCACCACATTTTGATGGTTTAGTAACTACTATCCATATTGAAATTAGACCCCAATCTCTAAATTTTGAAGATTTGAGTGTCTTACTTATCAAAGGCGTTTTGGCCTAAGCTAAGGACAAGTACAAACAAAGGAGATGTTGCATTCACAACAAATTGAAAAGGTAGAAAATCACTATAAATTGGTACCTTCGTTTGAATATTGTCACATAGTGAGTCAAGTCTTCGATCTTACAAGAACACAAGTTTCATCTATCAAGGATACATTGAATCACTTAAAATTCTAGGTATAAAATATTTGGAGATGCAAAAT
This sequence comes from Ceratopteris richardii, assembly GCA_020310875.1. Lineage (NCBI taxonomy): Eukaryota > Viridiplantae > Streptophyta > Polypodiopsida > Polypodiales > Pteridaceae > Ceratopteris > Ceratopteris richardii. The sequence goes on from CM035422.1 coordinate 154,537,010, forward strand.
AGAACACAAGTTATATTCCTCCAAATTGATATATTCTTCTATGGCTCACACCTTGGTAGCTTTATTACAAGGTTGAAATGGCTCCAAAACTAAAATCTAGCAAGAAACGTGACCCTAAAGGGAAAATTCTTGAAACTAATCTAGTGCTTTCTACCTACACACTAGATTTTTTAGAAGTGGGAGATTGTTTGTGAAGCATGCATTCTCTAGGCCTTTTCACAAACTCTTCATTGTTGGCCTTATTCATGAGCTTTCTATAGCCACAATGTGTCAAGACAAATGCAATAAGGAAGAAAAATCTCACACACTATCACAAAAAGAGAGAGGAGCACATAGAGATTAAGGCAAGGAAGAATTATCTTATTTTATTTCTTCTATTATATAAATAAAATATACAAGAATGAACTAAACTAATAATACCACTAGTACAATATATAAAGAACAATACTTAAGGAAAGTCCTAATGTTTATAAATGAGTGAACTTGCATGAAACAAAGGTCTTATCACTCTCAAAAGATGAATCTCATAAAGCTCAATAATCATATACCTGATATATGTCGAAATAACCACTATATGTATCAAAGAAACCAAAAGTGGTATGTCTCTATTCTTTGTTATCACATGTTGAGCTTGATATCTCAATAGAAAACAACAACTTTGTAGCTACATTCTTCTTAACAGTTTTGAGAACTTCAATGCTATACCTCTTTGTATTTGCATCTTTCTCAACTTTACCTATTGGTTTATTCCAATATGCAATTATTTCTTATGAAATCTATGATTCAATGTTGAGAATAGAAGACTATGATACTAATAAAACTAACTACCATTCATACTTGGAAATAAAACCAAATATTAAATTTTGGGATATCTTGAGAATGTTTCCCTATAAAAATGTGCGAATGAACAACAATGACAAATGAAAAAGTTTCAAGATGATTGAGTGCAAGTTAATGTGGCAACACTATAACAAAATGGAGTAAAATGAGCCTATTTCTGTAAGAAGCTCCACAATATTTGGAGAATTTGTTGGAATCTCCTATGTAATTCGAAACTATAACCATCAAACGATTATCAATGAAGTGTTCAAAGTGTTATGAGACTACATAACTATCTCATTCCATACCTCTATAGTAAACAGTATATATACTGATAGGAACTTGAGGAATAGATAGGCTTATTGTAGCATTTCCTCAATCACTATCTATCCTCAATCATAAGGTTTCAATCAATCAAGAATAGTGGAAGAGAGAAAACTAAAATGTGCACAAGATAAGGCAAAATTCTATCAATAAGAGTAGACAAGATATGGATAAGAGAAAGAGAAAATCTGATATTATAGATGTGAATCAATCAATACAATAGCTTTGGAAAATAGCTTCTTGAAGTAGCCTCTACCTCTCGACCACCCCAAGCTATCACAATCTCATTCACACTTGCACTCTCAATCACACTCTCACTCTCACTCTCACGATTAATCACAAGGTAATTCTTTGGTTTTTAGATTTCTCCTCTTTGATGCACATGTCTTCTTATAACAAAGTTGATTGCCACCCAAAGAACTATGTGAATCATCGAATTTAGAAAATGCCAATTCTCCCTAAAACTTTTACAAAACGTATGCGCTTCTCGTAGTGCTTTCTTTATTGGTACCTATCCAAAAATAGAAGAAAAGCATTAAAAAAGCATAATTGAAGACATCCATAATTAGGCATTATAACACATCTACCTTAAAATCACGAATTGAATAGAAATAGAATAGTACCTAAAAAATGGAACTTTTTCAAGACTTGTAACTCAAAAACAATGAGGAATTAGCTTAATATTATGAGAGACACTTTTATTTAGTTTTTGAATCTGCACAATAGTGTTAAAGATAACCTAGGCCGAAACCTACCTCCAAGTATCACTTTTGAGCCTACAAGTTTTAAATTTCTAGAGAGAGAATAAAATCAATGCATTTTCTTACAATGAACTAGATGTGGAGCCCTAAACAAGGTACTTAAACCATGACTCAGAAAAAATTCACACACACATTTTTATTCTCTTATGCATGCTCTACCTTTCTCTCATACAAATGTTTTCTTAAGTCTTTCTTCACCTTGAATTTACAACTAGAAAACATGATGTAGATAAGGTCTAGAGAGAGAATATAAAATTTATCATCCCAAAATTTTTCCTACATCCATAAATGACCTAATTATCACTATAAGCATTATCCCCATAGTATAATCTCGAAACTTCAAAATGAATAATTTCACTATCGAAAGGCCTATTACAATTCTCACTCTTTTTTTCGAACTCTATCCTGAATGTTGGAAAGAAGGATAATGCACTAGAAACGCATCTAAGTTTACCCAAGTGGAATTTTTGACTCTATATGTGTGCCATTTCAACAAAATCTATACTATAGATCTATTTCTAAGTGATGTTCTCCTCCTCTCTAATACTATTTTAGGTGGAAACTTAAAAGAGGCATCATCTTTCAGCTTCTAGTTGTCTTGCAAAACATGAGCAACATTATTTACATATCCTTTAAGTAAGCTAGCATGAAATACAAAATACACATTTGCATGTTTAGGTAATTCAAATAGATACGTACGAGATCCAATTTTTTTTCATAACTTGAAAAGGACTTGCATATTGAGGAGAAAGTCTATGACCTTTGTAAGGGTTTGGCCTGTCCAGACAAATCTGAGAAGGAACATCGTTTGGTTACTCATATGTATGGCTAGAGATCTAGAGACTAGAATTAAGCATACGTTCACTCTTAATCAAGTCATCCATTTAGCCTAGTGGTTAAGTCAAAAGATTGTGAAGGAGGAGGTCTTGGGTTCAACCCCCATGGGGAGCATGGGGAGATTGTTTTTCCCAAGCAGCTTTAGAGCCTTCTAACTCCAGTCAATGTGAGTTAACTTGAGTCCAGTGGACTGAACTCGAGTGGCAAGTACACCAACCACTACTAGAATCTAGTGGAATGTACTAAATTAGTGGTTGAGATCACTCCAACCACTTTTAGACTCTAGTGCAAGATATTAAAGGAGTGGAGGAGATTGCACATGCACTTGTGGACTCTAGTTACATTTGTGGTCCTCATTGATTCGAGCAACTATATAAACAGGCATGAGGTTGGGAGGAGAGTCATATCTCTTAAACATGGTGGTCATAATTCTTAGTTTCTAGGTTTTGATCCATTCACATTATCTTTTCATGATCTTGTTCTTTCCTTTGAGAACTTGAAAACCTTTTGACAAAATATCAAGTTAGAGGTAATGCCTGAAACTTCCAAATTCTTGTAAACTGTTGAAGTGAAAAGGTACTCTATCAAGATATCTTTACACTTTAAGATAAGTATCACCCACACATTAATGTGAATATAAAATAGGGTGATATGCGACACAAAATTTTATACTCAGATCAATGTCAAAAAGATATCTTTACACTTTAAGATAAGTATCACCCACACATTAATGTGAATATAAAATAGGGTGATATGCGACACCTCTTCTTTGAATGCCGTCATGCCAAAAAATTCTGGTCTGCTGTGGAGAAGTATCTGCTAGTGAATGGTCTCCCCAAACTTAGTAAAATGGAGGTGATTCTTGGTTGCTGTAAACACTTGGATATTCTGCTATGGAATATTTGGAGGGGCTATATTCTTTGGAACATATGGCTCAGTAGGAATGAGGCTACCCTTGGTAGCAGAAAAAGGAACTACCTCATCACTTTGCCTGTTATTCTGAAAAATGCTTCTCTATCTTGTATTAGGAGAATCAGAGATGCTTCTTGTAATAACTATGATGTCTACAAGATTTTGTCTGAAAATTCTCCCTCTAGATGGAAAAAACTGTTAGCTAAACAGTACTCTTGTAAAAGGTTGGACATGTATTTCTCCTTGTAATTTGTCCTCTGGGTCAGGTGTCTCCTGCCCAAGGCACACTGTATACGGCCACCATTAATACAAATTTTCCTTGTTCTTTGAAAAAAAAATAAAGAAAAAATTAAAAAAAAAATTATACTCAGATCAATGTCAAAAAGATGGTATGGGACATATGACCCTAGGAATTATTGTTTAGTTGAAGAATGGATTTTGAAGTTAGATTTGATCTTCAAGGGAATTAAAACTTCCAAAGAGAAGTTTAAATTCGAAGAGGATAGTATAATGATCTCAAGATACTTCAAGATCAAGGAAGAACACTTGTTGTTACTTGAATTATGAAACACTTCAAGAGTAAGTGTTGTTTATTGAAAAATATTTGATAAATTCCTAAAGAAGGACTTTGACATTGAAATGATCCTTTCAACTATGGAATAGATTGACTAAGTCAAGCCCCAAGTTCCTAATGTAACTCAATAAATTCAATTTTTTGGCTCGACACAATGCACAAGAATTGAATTCCTAGTAAAGAGTCAGAAAGATTGAATATAAGCATGAATTTAGTCTCAAGAGAAGCATTATTTGAGTAAAAATCATCAATAGAACCTGAGTGGGTCGACACACTGATGTTGGATACTACACTAGTATCTTGTGGTTGGATGATGCTCTATATTTACTAATCTTTTTCAGAATCAAGTTAATTTCTCTTAACAGATAGAAGAAATGCTTCAATAACTTGTTGAAATAGATATTTGTAGAGTTAAAGTCTTGGGTCATCAAGTATTTGACTCATAGCAAGTTTATATCTTAGAACTTTGAATTAGTTATATAGAGTTTTAGTTATTTCCTTCTGGTTTCCAAATCTTTTGAAATTGACTCATATCTTGTCCTTTTTTATATTTACTTTCCTATGGCAAGGACGGTAGTCAATGTTCCTATTTTGTGTTTTTCATCTAGTCTTGAAATGTTGACCATTCTTTTCTTTGTTCTTGTTTTCAATATGTGGTTGATTATTTCCCTAATAAGAATTAGAGACACTATATGAATCTCCAGTATGTGGCATTCATAGACTCCTTTTTAATCCTTTCACTCATAACTTGTCGACATAGATCATTGTTCTCAAGCTTTCCACCAAGTGCACTAATACTAATTGCTGCACAGAACGTACCCCATGATGGTATTACCCACATAAAAAGAAAACTACTTTCATGTGATCATCCATGTCCATCTTTTGAGCTTGCAAGTAGGAAAAGTGTGAGTCAAAATCATTCAAATGAGATACAACACTATTTGTATCTCTCATGCACAACTCATAGAGATCCCTCTCCAAATATAATTTGATCCATTCTATTTCTCATATGTGTTGAAATAAATACTATCCACAAGGTCTAAAAGAATTGTATTCATGGCCATCTAATCAGGATCTTCCCAATCATCATCATCGAAACAAAAAAAAAAAATCTTTATAGGGACACCAATCACTTTTTGTTTTCTTTTTTGAATCAACACATCAAGAATGAGTTTCATCCATAAATAGAAGTTGGTGTCATCAAACTTTGAATCTTGAAGTGGTCTTTTGCTTGAAAGGTAACACTATTCTTGAAGACACTTGCTATAGAATTCGATTCATGAGATGTTCCAAAAAAAAATCTTAGATATACTGAATACTACATCATTAAGCGACCACAAATGGCCGATGGTGCTCTAAGTTTTAAGGCCCCCATTGTGAGGAGATGTCATTGTGAGATTTGGACATTTATGTAACCATAACTTCCAATTTTGATGTCACCAATGTTTGAGGGTTGATGGTACTAGATTAGCTTACTAACACTAGCCATTAGCCTAGGTAGGGCATAAACTTTCATTCATTTGGCTTCCATTCAACGCGGAAATAAAGACCTTGTGGTGCTATAGGATTTTTTGATAGAAAATTATTGGAAGCAAGTGAAGAGGGGGCTTTCTGCCTTCTCTGAGATTCAAAGAGTCTATGTCCTTAGCTTGGAAGGTCGAGATAATAGGACTTGTACTCATGCAGATATTGTTGGAAATTATATTTTGCAAATAATTTTACTCCTAATGTTTATTATCTATATTGAATCCCATTGTATAAATCTATTTAAGTACGGCATATGCAAAGCTCTACACACAATAGTTCACTAGCGAGTCATTCATCTAGAGTCTTTCTACATTCCAATCTAAGCTACATCTTCGGAGCACACAAGTGGACAAAATGTCTTTGTACTTCTATATCTATTAGTGTATAGCCCTCTCTATCTAAATTTCTTAAAACTTTGTCTATTATTCTAGTTCATTGTGTAATTCAAACTTACATGCTATGAGAGCTCAGGAGATTGTTAGTGGCTTAAAAGAAGGTATGAAAATATTTCAATGACAAAGTAGAGAAGGTTTCAAGTAACTTATGATCCTCTTAAACTGTGAGTGACGGTGATTTTTTAATAGGAATAGAAGCACAAGCATGAGTAGTAATGATGTAAATGATATTAAGATTTTAGATACAACCATGACCCTTCTCAAAACATAATTTCTATGGTATGAATTATACCTTGTGGAAATCATATGAGCTTCTACAAACTATTCTAGGGACTCATCATGAACCCAAGAAATAGTCGCTCCAAAATCTCTTGTTCAAATGATCCCCCCTTGATACCAATATTCTGTGTTTGGAAACATTGACTTTCATGGACACTTTTTACTCTAGTGACAATTACTATCCATAGTGTTTTGAATCTAAATTAGCATAATACCAAGGTTTGAAAATCATGCATGATATTGGGAAATGAATATGAAAGATTTAGTCAAATAGATTCATAACTTCGAAAATTAGCTAGCAAATAGAAGGGTCTATTGATGGACAGATTTCAAAGATGCTCATCATGTGTGTAGAGAATCAATAGGGTTAAATAGTAGGAGCATGCATATAAGAACATGTTAGGGGTTATCTCAATATTTTGCTTGAATATGTCCACTACAATATGATAAGATAAGGACACTGGCAAAAAAGGAGATCATGCATTCGCAATAAATTTAAAAGGCGGAAAAATACTAGAATCAATACCATTGTTTAAACATTGTCACATGGTGACTTGATAGTTATGTCTTAGAAAACCACAATCTAACAAGAGTATATTGAATCATTTGAAAGTTTAAATCTCAAATATTTGGAGAGGTCAAACAAAAAGCAATTACTTACATTTTTGAAAATTGATCTATTTTTCCTATGGTTCCCACATTGGGAGCTTCAATCAAACGTCAAAATGGCCCGAAAACAAAAATATAAGCAAAAAAAGTCATCCTAAAGGGAAAAATCTCAAAATTTATTTTTGCCTTCTTCATACATACCAAATTTTATGGAAGTTAGAGGTCATTCACCAAATTCTATGGAAGTTCGAGGTCATTTGTGAAGTCTGCATTCTTCATGTCTTCTCATAAACTCTTCATTGTTGGCGTTCTTCATGAGCTTACCATAAGCATGATGGCTCTAATACAATGTCATGGGAAATGCGATAAGGGAGAGATAACTCACACACTCTCATACACAAAGAGAGAAGAACATAGAGATTGAGGAAAGAAATGATGGTCTTGTTCTATTTCTTCTATTACATAAAGGAAATATACAAGAATGACATAAGACAATGATACAATTAGTATAATATAAAGAACAATACATAAATAAAATCCTAATTTGTGCAAATTAGTGAACTTGCAAGAAAAAAAGGTCTTATCATTGTTAGAGCATAAATCTCATAAAGCTCACAAAAGTATCTGTGAGATATATGGTTGTAACCTTATACATGGCAAAAAGAGGAAATATGATATGTCTCATTCTTGATAATCACACGTTGATCTTGATATATCAATAGAGAACACCAACTTTGGAGCTGCATTGCTCTTAGAGTTTTGAGAATTTGAGCCCTATATCTCTTTCCATTTGCATTTTTAGACTTCTTCTATTGATCTATTCCACTATGCTCTTACTTTTTATAAATTCTATGATTCGATGTTGATAATAAAAGACTAAACTACGTACCAATGATACTTAGAAATGTAATAAAATTTCAAATATTGAGAAAGTCTGAGAATGTTTCCTGATAAGAATAA